>CATQJA010002544.1:0-117657 GCA_958295435.1 Mesorhabditis spiculigera
GATCAAAATGTTAGCAGAGCAAAGGGTTACAACCGCCTGCGCAAAGCAAATTTGTAACCACGTTGTCCTGACCATTTGGCTCCACTGAATGTACCTTGTAGAAAACACCGCTGCTTTTGTCGCAAAGCAGTTAGTTTCTCGAATAAAAGCTGGATGTAATTTCATCTGCACTAGATGATTTTTGCAGATGGATTTTCACGGATCCAACCAACAATAATTCTACGCTGACCTTCAGTAATGGCGTTCCCCGGTGCATATTTTATTTTTGATTGACTGTTGCAGAAGGAATAGAACCGACAGTTATTTCGGGTGGCCAAAAATTTTACTCCATAGGGATAGAAAAGCCTCGACGGTCTGCCTTGAAGACGCGTGATGCATCCCAGAAATATCCAATCGAAAATCTGAACAATATTAAAATCATCGACACTTGAATTTTTACGCCAGTGCTTTGAACAAGTTTGAAAAGACTTGGGGCGTTCCAGCTACCAAGGATTATTTTCCAATTTATGCAAATTGTCCAAAATTTGATGGCGATGTGCCTCGGCCATCTCTTCGATACTATAACACTAATTCAAAAACGGCTAAGGAAATTTCTGATATTGAACAGTTTTTATCAGAAAACTCTGAAAAGAAGTTCAATTTACAGGAAGAACTGGTAAAATATTGCATGCAAGATTGTGAAGTCTTGCTCCAAGGCTGTATGCGTTTCCGACAGCTTTTATAGAGCTTAATAATCTGGATCCCTTCAAATATAGCCTTACTCTGGCAGGGGCTTGCTTACTTGCCTTTAGAATGAATTACATGCCAGAGGAGCTCAAACTAGCCCATTTACCGGAGAGAGGAGTTTTGAAATTGGCTCAAATCAAAACCATAGTAAGGATTCACAGAAATATCTCAAATGGCTAGAAACAGTAAAGGGACACGACATTCAACATTGGGATAATGGTGGAGAAAAGAAACTGGTTCTAAAAAACGGCAGAAAAATTTATGTGGATGGTTATTACGAGAGGAATGGGAATCAGCACATTGTCGAAGTTCACGGATGTTACTATCACGGCCATACTTGTCTTCCAAACCGTCATCAACTAGGACATAGGGGAAAAGAGGCTGGAGAACTCTATGCTGAAACAATGGCACGTTCTCAAACAATTCGAAATGAGGGCTATCTTTTGGAAGAAATCTGGGAATGTCAAATTCGTCAAATGTTGGATGCAGACCCAGAAATGGCAAAATTTTTCGACGAAGTGAAAGTTATTGGTGTTTTGGAGCCCAGAGAGGCATTTATGGGCGGCCGAACCCAAACGTTTAGAACAGTTACGAAAGCATCGGAGGACGAGGAAATTTCTTACGACGACGTCAATTCGCTTTACCCCTTTATTAATTGCAAGACCGAGTATCCTGTGGGGAAGTATAAGCAAATTGTTAGACCGCGGCTTCCCGAAACGACCACTCTAGAATGGAGGGATGCGACGCCCAATGGACTCTATTATAAACTAAAATATCGAGGCTTCTATTATTGTCAAGTTTTGCCTCCAAAGGACTGTAAGATTGCTATTCTACCAGTACGCTACAAAGAGCAGTTGATCTATCCATTATGCAATGCTTGCATGGAAAGCTGCATAAATTCTGGGAAGAATCTGGGAAACGTGAAATGTGACCACTTAGTTGGGGAGCGATATATTCGAGGAATATGGTTTAGCGACGAACTTGGCTATGCTTTGGAGAACGGTTATCGCCTAATTCAAGTCTATGAAATTGTTTATTGGCCCGAAAAGCAATGGACTAATCAATTATTTACCGAATACTTCAAAAAGATGATTGCTATTAAGCAACAAGCCTCTGGATGGCCTGTTGACTGTATTAACGATGTGTGCAAGCGGAAATATGTAGAGGAATTTGAGAAGCAAACGGGCATTATTTTGGATCCATCAAAGATTGAACGAAACGAAGGATTGCGTTATTTGGCAAAAATTATGTGTAATAGTCTTTGGGGTAAATTTGGACAAAAAGCTGATCATGCAAATGCAAAGTTGTGTAAAAATAGGGAAGACATTCTGACCGTAATTTCGAACAATAATGTCGTTTTGACTGGTGAACACGACTTTCCGGAGAGCGGTTTCCGCCTTTTGAAGACTAGAGCACGCAGCGAAACGGTTCACTCCACATCAACTGGTTCTTTGGCTGTTGCTTGTATCACTACTGCAGCTGCACGCCTTCACATGGTGAAGTTAATGAGGAAATTGGAAGAGGCTGGGGCCTGCTTGGCCTATACCGACACTGATAGTATTGTCTATCTTCACAAAAGAGACTCTCCAGCAATTAAAGGCTTTAAGTCCTTGCATTGCGGAAGTAGCTTGGGTCAACTATCTAGCGAAATACATCCAAATCACCGTGGGATGATTTTCATCTCGCCTGGACCAAAACAATACGTTCTACGGGAAATTGACGACGAGGGAAACGTAAAGGATACGGCCAAGTTGCGTGGTATCACCCAAAATTACGAAAATAAGGGGAAGGCCACGTTGGAAAATCTTGAGCTGCAGACTCGAGCTCTGATAGAAGGTCGACAAACTGATATTGAACCAATAAGATTCGTCTATCAACGAATTAAAAAGAATTTTGGAAAGATTTACAATCAGCCTGTTAATATCGACTATTATGCTAGAAACCTTAAAGGATTGCTGCTTGAGGATGGTCAAGTTCTCCCTTATGGCTATAATTTTGATTGTTGTGATAAGTTGTAAACATTGTATGCGATAAATATTTTGTGTAAAAAACATTGCAAGTTACAGGGGAAGGGGTGACGCAGAAATGCCAAAATTGCAGGGGACTGACGCATAGGGCCCATAATAGTAGTCACCCAGAAAACCCAGAAAAAGAATTTTTCAAAGCTGCAGTCGAAAAGCAAGAAAAATGTGAAAACGTTTATGTGTGCGTGGTGCTCGTGAGCGAATGTCAAGTTTCAACTGCTAGAAATTGTTGTAACTGCGCAAACTCAAAAAATATATTTCCCTATCTCTAGTACAACCGCTTCCCTGAAAATAGAACTTCCGGATTTCGAATTTTGGAAGAAAAATTCGAATTTTGGAAAAAACAAAAGCAATTTTTATTTGCGCAACAAACCTTGTGGAGAGACATTCCTTCCGCTTTTTTTGCCTCTTGCCATCATAGATCCTCACAATGCGGAAGGCAGATGTGCTTCAACTTTATCGACTTCCGTTTGTGACCACGTTTTTGATCATCTGTTTAGGCAAAGGAGTGCCTTTCGGCTGGCCAGGCGGCTGAAAATTGTAATCCATCCTTTGATTAATTTGCCTGTTCCATCCTTCATGTTCAAAAACGGTCCGGCCATGTCCATGGCTGTGTGTGCAAACGGTGCTGAGCGTTTGACACGTTCTGCCGGCAATGGTCCGGTTTCGGCTGGTGGAAAAGCCCTGGCATTCACTTTCTTGCAGGCTACGCACACTTTCAGTACGGCTTTCACGGTCTGCCTGACCTTTTTACATAGCATTTCGCATTTACTGTACTCCTTCTGGACGTTGCGCACGGCTGGCGTAATTTCAGCCTTGGTCGTGCCGACCCTCTGCACTTGCACCTTCTTTTTCTCATTGCCGGCTTGGGATCATTAGTGGTGCGTATCGAAGTAACTATTTAGCTTCCATTGTTGAAATATCGTCCTCCATCGTTCGTTATTACGAAAATTTACCACACCGGCTCGTTTGTCTTTGGTCCCTTCATTCTCTTGGCCATCTCATCTATCTTCCATGCGGCTGTCGCGAAGGATTTTTGACCAGATGCCTAAATTTCCTTATATAATTTTTGAGGAAATTTGTGAGTCGCGAGACATTGGTTTATCTACCCACCCCCTCTTATTTTATAATTGTACTTAAAATTCTTAAATACTTGACTAAAGATTGCATAGGTTTTTCTGCCATTTTGAGTGGTTTTAAAGAGATTAAGTTGCAAAAAGAATACCAGTACATCCCATCTATCCACTTTTTCGCAATTTTATAGGACAGTGCGAGAGTCAGGAGCGCTAGATTTACATACGAAATTTAGGATTTTTTTAAATCCTCGAACACCGCGAAATCTGAATTGATTGGCTCAAGATTAGAATCCCACCACAATCTACCTTTTTCAAATAGCTAGTCCGTGTATATTCCCTTCTCAGCGGTTTCGGCTCTGGAGAATGTTAATGATGCTTAGATCCATTACTATTACTAGCTTTTACCTTTGAGAGACCAACGCCGAATGCGTAACGGCATCCCTGATGCATTCTATTTGGTTACAGCATTCTTTCCAGTACCTGTGGCACCCCCCTTTGCCTTTGGCTGGCTGGGTGTTGAATACAGTCGCCTGATGATGCACCGTAGGCACGCTCCCGCTTTCCTGAGCATGTCATGCCTCTCTTTTGCGGTGCCCTCTGGCTGCTTGCATTCCGAAGACGGGTGGCCAGTACGTTTGCAGAGTATGCACGTTTCCTCGCTGGCTTTTCGTTTTCTCCCTTCTTCTCGTCGCTCTTGCTCTTGTCGCCGTATAACGTTGCTTACCTTTAAAAATTGTATGTAAAATTTGCTTGAAAAACGTACGCTTAGCACCGTCTTTACAGTGGATCCATGTATCTGGATCCCCTCCTCCTTCTCGTCTCTCTTTTCCTTGTCGTCCGCCATGCTCGCTTTTTCCTGGCTTCTCCTCATCTTGACCGCTTGACGGGCTTCTGGAAAAGCTTTTTATTCCTCTCCTTTTTGTTAGTGTTGACTAAATCTGGATTTTTTTGCGTTATTTTGTAAGTTGTCGTCACCTCCGACGTTGAAACTGGCTCGGTAATGGTTTTAGAGGTCAAAGCACGGTTTTTGTGCAAAAAGCAAAAGAAATTGTGCTGGGCGGGGATCGAACCGCCGCCCTGTGCCTGGCAAGCGAACAGCTTACCAATGCACCATGGTGCCAACTGGGAAGGGGGCTTCGGGAGGCTAGATAAGGGGCACAACAATACCTGGGCCCAGACCTGGAATAGTGGGCCAGCATCCGAATTTATGCCGTTTTTAAGCTTAATTTAGACCAAAAATGACTTTTCAACGCGAGGTCCGCAGCAAATTTGCAAAACGGATTCGGAATTAGCAAAAAATTCTGAACAAGATAGGCTTGGTCCCATCCTAACACGCCAGCCTGAGTAAAAACACTTTACAGTGAGGGGATTCGCTGTGGAAGTGTAGGTGTGCTGGAGGGTAGTCGTCTTCCTCATCTTCGCCCTGGTTTTCCGGTATCAGCCGTCCTGATTTCATCAATATTGCAGGCACGCGTTGGTGGCTTCCCCAAGTGCTTCGCGCAGTTTTTACAATAGCCATTCTGTTGGTGGATCCGTCGCACGCGGCTGCGTCTGCTGGGGACAACTCGATTTGCTGTAGGGGGAGGATTTTTCCGGAGCTTTCTTGGTCCAGGCTTCCCAACGAAGTATTTTTCGAAGAAAGCATTCCTCGTCCGGATGAATTCCCATAATGGCGGCCGCTTCTCAGTCATTCTGGTCGTGATCGATGACTGCTATCTCGTCCAGTTCCATGCAGGATATTCCTCCGTGAACTTGAAACTCATGACTGTCTTGAAGTCTTCGACCGGGCGCCGTACTGTGGTGCGGCTCTCCACGCCCAGCATTGCTATTGCTTTTGCGGTCATAATACCCGACGTTATGGTTTTATTGATCTGTGTC
This sequence comes from Mesorhabditis spiculigera, assembly GCA_958295435.1. Taxonomy (NCBI): domain Eukaryota; kingdom Metazoa; phylum Nematoda; class Chromadorea; order Rhabditida; family Rhabditidae; genus Mesorhabditis; species Mesorhabditis spiculigera. The sequence goes on from CATQJA010002544.1 coordinate 5,705, forward strand.
ACCAACCAGTGCAACCGGGCAAGCTCCTGCGGTCTGTCTAGGACGGCCGATTGGTTACATTTGTCGAGAAACAGTCGGTTGCTGGTGAGTTCGAAGTACGAGTGTAGTAGTGTAGTGCAGAACGAGGGTCAGGAGCGCTAGATTTACATACGAAATTTAGGGATTTTTAAATCCTCGAAAACCGCGAGATCCGAATTGATCGGCGCTGGATCAGAATAGCACCATAACCTACCTTCTTCAAATATGTATTTTGTGAATTAGTCCTTCTCGCTAGCAGGGATCATTAATCTAATTCATCATCATTGTCATCTTCTTCTTACTTCACACGAAAAAAAATAAATGTGTGTTAAATGGTCCATATTCTTACTTTGAACTATTGTTTCATGATTTGGTTTAGAAAATCCATAAAAGGCGCCCTTCATAGAAAGCACCATCGTTGAGGAGAAATTATTCAAGCCGAGAAGTGATTCTGAAACGTTTTATTTGAAGAGAGAGAGAGAGAGAGAGAGAGAGAGAGAGAGAGAGAGAGAGAGAGAGAGAAAGAGAGAGAGAAATAGGAGAGAGTGAGAGAGAGTGAGGGAGAGAGCGGGAGAGAAGGAGAGAGGGGGGGAGAGAAGGCGAGAGTTAGAGATAGAGAGAGAGAGCGAGATAGAGAGAGAGAGCGAGAGAGAGAGAGTAAGAGAGAGAGAGAGAGAGAGAGAGAGAGAGAGAGAGAGCGAGAGTGTGAGGAGTTTGAGATTCATTGTGAAGTTTTTGAAAATTAACGAGAAAATTCAATGTGCATCAACCTAGAAAACGGTCTGGCCGGAGCAAAATACGAACGCGGCTGGCTAGTGCCGATTGAAAAGAATAAGAGCTTAGACTGGGCAAAAGAGTTACACCCGCCGGGACTAGCAGCCAGCTGACTGGTTGACCCCCAGGGGAAATCGATATCCGTTGATTTTCGGGGGAGAAATGGCCAAGTTATTCGCAAAAAAAGCCTAAACAACGATACTAAAATTTTTCGGTGAATTGAAAAGCACCAGGGAAAAGCTAGTTTTGAATTTCTGAGCAAAGACGAATCTTCGCGACTCATTCTCAAAATTGTAATTCTTCATTTGGGACTTGTACAAAATGATACCTGTCAGTGGTTGATCGGTCGGCTAGGCATATATTGTATTGAAATGTAGTTGAATAACTTTTAGAGTATAAAGAATACTAAAGATATATAGCTCCGTGAATGTGGTAATGGATAACGGGTTGGGATGACGTGTCCGCGCGAGGGGAGCCGGCTGTTCTCCCAACGGTTTCCGGAAGTGGAAAACCGGGGATCAAAAAGCCTTCCGATAGGAATGGCTTTCTCTGTCGCTAGTTGCGATATTGGGGGCCGGCAAGAATTGGGAATCCAAATGAATTTATGTTTGCGAAATTCTCGCTCCCTGTCGTCGCTGGGTTTGCTTTTTCTCCTCATTTTGCCTTCTGGCAAGCCTGCCCGGGAGAATGTTGAAATTTCTCCTTTTATTATTTCTCCCTTCGGGACATGGTTCGCTCTTGGGTGGGGCATCTTTGTTCAAGGCAGCGATGGCACCATTTTCCCTGGTTCGCCATTTTTATCCTGTCCGCGACGCTGTATTTCGGTGTCGTGCAGTCACGGGTGCGATGGTTTGCTCGGTTCTTTAGGATGTCCGGGGGGGGGGAACCAAATTTTTTCCTGGTTTTCCCGGTTGACCTACTAATCAAATATAAAGTGTTTTCACATTGTTTTTAGTAAATTTTAACTATATTTAAAGTAGAAAACCTTTCAAAAAAGTTAGAAAAATGTTTGAAAAAGTCGAAAATTTAGTCATTTTGGGTCTTTCCTCCCCTTCCCCCCCCCGCTAATCCTAAAGGTTCTATAGGATTTTTCGACCTAAAATTAATTTTTTAATTAAAATGTGGGTAGTTTTTATGCTCAGGAATAGTTAAAAACAATTTAGAAACGCATGCGCTATTTAGAAAAAAATTTAGGCTTGGGCCGAAAAAATTTGGTTTCCCCGGAAATCCCCCCCCCGGAAATCCTAAAGAACCGTTTGCTCCACAAAAACCGCAGATATCGTTGACGGATTTCTGGCTACTCTGCTTGCGCTTTTTGTCGGCGTGCCTTTTCTCCATCAATTCGTTGAGCGTCAGAATCTGGGAGAGCTGTTGTTTGTTGACAACCGGGGTCGGCTCCTCGGGGTCGGGACGCTTGATTTTCTCCGGGGGTTCGCTCACCTTCAGGACGTACAGGTGGTTGACTACCTTGTCTTGTTCACGTGCATTTGGTGCGTACGTTGGGTGTGGTGTCTCTAGCAAGCTTTTTTTTCTTTTATTCGCACCGCACACACCAAAAAAAGGCGTATCTTTTTAAAAATTGATTAATTTCGCGCTTCCTAGTTGGGCCCTCCTTTCGGGCTTCCTCATTAGGCTCGTTTGACGTTTGGCGAGGGTGCGCCTCGTCCGCCAAGCTGTTCTCGCCGTGCTCCGAAAGATCGAGATCGGAATCCTCTTCTTCGTTGCGCCCTTCTTCCTCCTCCGCGAGAATTGCTGGCACAACTCCGAATCCATCTCTTTCCATTTCTGGGACGGGGAAACCGCTGACCAAACCGCCTCGGATTACGATTGCTTCGAAAAGCTCTCCCGAGAGGTGAAAATCTTCGAAGAGCTGTTAGCCTTAGCGCCTTTCCTTTGGCTTATTCCATGTCCCGAGCCGTGAGACCCTGTGATCCTCGTAGATCAGGTGTCTCGAAAAATTGCGCAACGGTGCCCACTGGACCACATCATGCATAAAGTTGATTCCGCGAGTCTGATGGTGTCTGATTGTGTCTGCCTCGATTTCTACCTCTTCTTCGTCAACTTGACTCTGGTATTGGCGGAACCTATACTTCCATCCGGGAAAAGAATTGGTAAAGGAAAAGTTCAACACGTTCGCCATCTGTCCATCCCGGGTAGTCGAAAACCTCTTTTCGAGTGTTCCCATTGCCAAGAACCTCGAGCTGCGGATCGCCATAAGGGAGGACGAAATGTTGTGGAACATGTTCTGCTGCAGGTTCTTGATTGTCTCCATGTCGCGCTGGGGCCTGTCCACCGATATCTCATTGGCGATTTCGTCTAATCGCTCATTGCATCGGTATTTCGAGTGATTGTCATCCGGGGAAGATCCTGGTGACGTGATCGCCACAAGTAGCTTTTTCACCAGTCCTCTAGCATTGACATGTTTGCGCTGACATTCGAGATTAAAATGAAGTGCTGGCTGTGTGTTTGGTAGATGGCCTCCGGCTCCACTTCGATTTCCCGCCCTTCCACTTGGCTTTCGTACTGCGGAAACTCAACCTCCAACCTGGGAAAGCCGTTGTGAATGGGTTTATTGTGAATTTAATGTGAATGTGAAACGCTGTGGATGCACCTGTCATCATCTGTCCCTACGGTGCTCAGCCCGCGCCGATTGATCATAACCGTCGACGACGAAATTTACGCCATCCTTCATTTCTCGTTGTAAATGCAAAATGGGTTTCTATCGATTTTGTATTTCTTTTCCTTTCGCGTCGATTCAGCTCCTGCAAAAATTCAAAACGTGAGGGTCGCGCCACGATTTAAGGATCGTCGCGCCATTACTTTACCCCCTCCCCCAAGGCCTAAACGTTCAAAGTTTTCGGTATTTTGGCCAATTTGTCGGGATTTTTGCAGCCCCATTCGATAGACCGTGGAAAAAATACACTATGAGTTTTAATGTGAGCCTACAATAATGTAAAATCAAAATTTATGACCAAAAACTTTCGGCCGGGGGTTAAAGTAAAGTGTAGCCAATTTTTGTTTTTTCAAAAATTCCTGAACGATAATCGCTATCGATAAATTAATTACCAAACTACATTTTGTTAAGCGGGGCTAAAAAACTAAAAAATTCGGATATTTCTTGGCTAATTTTCTTCAAGACCGTAGTCGTTCAGTAATTTTTGAAAATTTTGAGGTGATCAGAATTTCAAACTTGAACAAATGAGCCATGTTACATCGCAACAAAACTGTAAAATCTCCAAGATGACCCCTTGTTAGCTGAGATCTCAAAAAAGCTTAGAAAATCCTACAGAAATTCAGGCGTTATTCCTACCTTGGAATCCATTCGTTGCGCCTCTCTAGTCCCAGTATGCAGACTGAAATATTTTTGTTTGACTTTCAAAAAGGTTTATTCTACCTTCCTGTCTCCATTCCATCCATCACTTGTATTGTTTGCCCATTTGTGGTTGCGTTCTTAGAGGGTGATCCTGGATCTCACTCTGTTTGCAAGTTTTTTGCCATTAGCGGGAGCATCGTTTAATCTGCGTTCTCTCTCTCTCTCCCATATATATATATATATATATATATATATATATATATATATATATATATATATATATATATATATATATATATATATATATATATATTTGCCTTAAAGGGATGCCGACGGCATAGTCAATCGGTTACGCGCTGGAAAGAAAATGTCTCTGCGCCTCTCCCCAGGGCGCGCTCTCTGCCCTGTTGGCTACTTGCCAGTTTGTTGATGGGGGGGGGGGGATCGACACATGCCGTCGGCAGCCCTTTAATTACGCTTAAAATTTCCAAATCTTTGGGCCCTTTCCTGCCATTGCGAGTGAAATTGAAACAGGTTAAATTGCAAAAATGCGTGATTCATTAATGCTATTCAGTTTTGCGCAATCTTATCCTAGCTTTGGGGCAATGCCCTGGTCGAAATAATTAAATGTACATAGGAGAAAAAAGAGGCGGAAAAAGCTCGCCCCGGAGTGATCGAAAAGGTCAAAGCGCCGGCAACTCGAAAACCTACGTTGGCACAGGAGCGGGGAATGGGAGCTGCCTTCTCGTAGGCAGTGGTCATATCCATCACACCATCTTTTTCATCCTGTTTTTATTCGTAATCTTTACATTGTAATTACTCTTACCTTAAATATTCTGTTTTCATATTTGTTTTAAAAAATCCATGAAAAGCGCTGTTTATTGAAAGCGCCATCGTTGAGGAGAAATTACCTAAGCCGAGACGACGGTCTAAAACGTTTCATTTTCCGATTTAAGAATGAAAATTGGGACGTCCATAGAGGGAGAGAGACTGAGAGAGCTAGGAGAGAGCGAGAGAGAGAGAGTGAGAGAGACAGGGGGAGAGAGAGAATGAGATGTGTCCTTTAACGTTTTGCAAGTAGTCAGAAACCTAAATTTGCATCAACATCAGAAAAAGCGGTTTAACAACAGCAAAAATTCGGACCCGGCTGTCTAGTGCCGATTGAAAAGAACAAGAGCTTAGATTGGGCAAAAGAGTTACACCCACCAGCGACTAGCGGGCAGTCGGCCAGCTGACCCTAGGGTGAATCGATGGCCGTAGATTTTCGGGGGAAAATGGCCAATTATACGCAAAAAAATATTGAACAAAGCTCCTTTTAGCTTTTCAAAACATCGTTAATTCAAAAAGGCGATTCACGGGTTGGAATTAAAAATTTCTCTTCCGATTACAAACGATCACAGAGGGAAAACTAGCTTTTAATCGGGAAAAGATGACTCGTCGTCAATTGTCAATTTTAAAGAGATAATGAAGGCAGATCAGTGCGCATCAGGGTTGTTCACCGATGGACCCGGATCGGTAAGGATCCGGATCGGATCTGGATCCGGATCCGGTTCGGATCCGCAGTTGGATCCGGATCCAATGCGGATCCGAGGAAAAAAGGGACCGGAAGTAATATTCTCGATTCGAAAGCTGATTCGGTCATGTTAATCGCAAAAATACATGGCCCAGAGGCAGAACTGATCTTTGCATCTAAGAATTAGCTGAAACTCGGATGCATGATCCATTTCCTTGGATCCGGATCGGATCGGATCCGCCCTGGATCTGGATCCGGATCCGTATCCAGTCCGATCCGAAAATGACGAACCCTGGTGCTCATCGATAACTGGTAATGAGCCAAGCGGAAGTGCTAATGCAAAAAATGAACAGAGGGGGGGGGGGGCGAGGCATGAGGGAACAGAGAAGATTGATGCTAGTTTTAGAAGTAAAACCCGTTTTATGGTGATTTACCTGGGCCTTCCTGGCCCCTTTAAGCCTGTTGTATTCTGGATTTTTACGCAACCTAGAATTGGCTATATATGTATTTTTAAAGCCCTTTTCCTTTGTTTGTAACTGTAGTCGGTCTGGATCTCAGTTCTTGTCCCGGCACTTTTTGCAGATCACGACTTTTCGATCGGATTTTGCTACAGCAGTCGTCTTAGGCAAGAGAAATTCACGCCAGTAGTCGAACTCGATATTTTGAAGCTGTATTGGACCAATATCTAAATCTAGCAAGGTTCAGAAAACATTTAATCAGCCTCACTTTTTGTGCCCTTCCCAGGCAATTAAGCAAGAGTTGGTGGTTGCTATACTTGTTGTAACGGAAAAGTCCGGAGTCGGTATAGCCCATAGGCGGCCGCTTGCGGGACTCCCGGATATCTGAACCATTCGATTTCGCCATACGAGGGGTGCATTTTCGGGCCAACCGGAAGCAGAGCCCAGAACCGGCTTATTCGATAAAAATGAATTCTGAGAACAGTTTGCTCTTAATTCGGTTTTAAAAATGATCACTTCGTTTTGAATTTCTAGGTGAAGAAAACAGTTGTAGAATGGGCTACGGTTGACTTTACACCCAGCCGAAAGGTTCCCGCCACAATCAATTGCGCATCCCGTAAACGTTCTAAATGTCAGCGTTATTAGGAAAGTGAAAACCAACCGGCGCGTCTGGAGATATCATCCCAATAAATTATTATTAGCGCTGGGCCACGCCAAAATCAATGATATTTCTAACCTGGAATATCCATTGGTACATTAAGAGTGTGAAGCCATACTACTGGTATGCCGTCCTGCCTTTGCAAATAATTAAAATAATTTTTAGGTTTTGAATATTCATTTGCCTATTTTATTCTGTGTCTTTGCCGGCGCCATTGCAGGTAAGCGCCTGTAGCCTTGGTAGAATCACCCAGGCCGAGGGGGCTCCTGAAATTAAATGTTATACAAAATCAAAAAATGAGCAAAATGAAATGAAAATCTAGAATGTCTAATGAAATTGACATAATCGTAGGTTAGATGACCATAGTTTTGGTAGTAATTAGAGTGGCGCTTATTCAAATCAAATCGGCTTCAAATTGATTTGATTTGAATTAGCAAATTTGAGTGCCCAAAAATCAACTTCAAATCAAATCGATTTGATTTGAAATAGGGGCTGGCCAACTCAAATCAAATCGATTTGATTTGGGATTTGAACAACAGGCTTATCAAGGATGCAAATTGAAAATCGGCGATTCGAAGGGGCTTTTGGTAGCGCCGTTTCTGCACATTTAGGTGTCCTTTACAATAATTCATGGGGAGTTTTGATGACATTTATATAAAATTGAGCCAGACGTTTTTTTGTCAGATTTAGCCTGCGCTATGGTTTTTCCTTGGAAAAGTTAACGGGTGAAAACAATAGGGAATGTATAAGGAATCGTTAACTGGGACGCTGGAACAATGCCAAGAGATTATAGGGAAAGAGCGGTGCACGAATTACGAGTTGCGTTGGGTTCATTTCGATGAGATCTTATTCAAATTATTCAAATCGGCTGGATTTGATTTGAACTGGTGGAACTCAAATCAAATCGATTTGATTTGATTTGGTCGGCTCCAATTCAAATCAAATCGGTTTGATTTGAACAATTTGAATCTTATTCAAACCTACTAAAAAAAAAATAGGTGGTGTTGTGTGTGTGTGTGTGCCACTTTGCATCCACTTCCGTCTGTCTGTCCGGAGGATATCTCAAGAAGGGACGGGTATTAGGCTACGTATGATATGTCATTAGATGCGTAATGGTCTAGGGATGACTGCACACATATCAGATTTTTAAAAATTAGCCATTCGCTATTAAATTTAGGTTTTTGTAAAATCCTCTTTGTTAGGAATAATTAGCATGGAGCGGAAGTGGGTGGTCGCCTATATAAAGAGGCAGGAACGGTTGTTTTCATTTTTTTGTCTTCTGAATGGAGGGCAATTATGCAAAGGGCAGAAAGTATGGGGTCCGAGACGGCCGGGTTGAAAGCGCGAAGCGGCTTTTCAACCCTGGTCTGATTTGAATAAGCGCCACTCTAGTAGTAATCGTAGGAACAGGCAAAACGCCACCAATAGTAAAAAGCAACAAAATTGCAGAAGATAAAGTAAATAACCAAAATAAGATGGTCTATGCAAAATATTTCTCGATAGAACCCTCTTTATGAAATTTGTAGCCCAAACCATCAGGTCGAGCGTGGAGCAATAACCGCTGAATTGAAATCCCATGCATGGCAAAATCCAATCAAGCAGAGAGAGAGAGAGAGAGTGAGAGAGAGAAAGAGAGAGAGAGAAAAGAGAGAGAGAGAGCACGCGGAAAAATGACATGAAGCGAGTATGAAAATATAATCTTAAACAAAAGTCCTCTGCTTCTGATTAACGGCTACTTCCGATCGTTTTGCTTGGAGAAATTGATGAAGATTAGCTCGTATGCAACCCCGAAGGACCCGAAAAGTTTAAAAAGTGGCATGAAAAATCGCGTGTTTAAAAAATATGAATTTGAAGCTTTTGCGAGCCCACCGTTACAGGGGCTTTCTATTCGTGTAACTACCATTTCGATCCGATACCTCTTCGTTGAGTTAGAAGGCGCGTTTTTTTATTGGATACAATTTTGCATTTTTCTCTTGAAATATATAAATGAAAGAATTTAGAGCCCCATTCCGCTCCCATTACGATGCACAACTAATTACGGTTTTTGCATCAGCATCGCCATGATCACTGTCGAAAAATTACTTCCGCGCCTTTTAAAACGTAAGCCCCAAAACATTTATCATCAATGTATGAATTCAAGAAAAGCAAGAATATCTTAATTTATAGAGCACGGCACGAAACCTATACATAATCGTAAATCAATCAATTTGCCCCATTTTTTGCGATCAACTTCGACTTTGACTTCGGCTGACTTCGGAAACCACTGCCTTTCTTGGGGTCTTCCGCGTGAAACATCTCGCGAAGTAGAAGGCGTAGAATGTGCTTCGCAACTGCCGATTTAGTAGCAATCCCACGTAAACTTCAGAAAGGGAAGCCAGGTCGTAGATGAAGCTCGACTAAAAATTTTGCAGTTCTTTTCGGGAAAAATTGTCTAATGATCGCTCAGAACTCGAGATGCTAAAATACTTTATGCTGTTCGCAAGGGTTTTTCAAAATGTCGAAAATCTTAATGCCGAAATTTATAATGTCGAAATTCATAAGGTCGAAATTCATAATGCCGAAATTTCCTATTGTCGAAATTTTATAGGGCCGAAATTCAGAATGTCGAAATTTACATCAGCTAATTTTCCCGGAAACCCCCCTAGATCTTATGCAAAAAATATCGGCATTCTGAATTTCGACATTATGAAATTTGGAGCTTATGAAATGGCGATATATGATTTTCGGCATTATTCCAGCAAATCCTTGATCAAGATTAGAAAGAAACAGCTTATTCCGTTTGCTTAAATAGGAATCAGGTAAACTAAGCTTAGCTGACTTACCAAAAACGTAGAAAGTGGCGTCAATTTGCCACCCATGGTTATGCACCTCTAAAAAAACGTTGTGGTTGGTTAGCAGGGAAAAAGCTGTATATCGCGGCGGAATTGAGTGTCCCAGTTTTTCCATATTCTGCTACTTTTTTCGGGCCGATGTTAACGCGGCACGATAGAGTCAGTTTGCCTACCAGAAATATCAATAATGCCAGCTGCACGACCAGCGTGGCGATGCAAATCAAGAATAGTTGTAGCTCGATGGTGAAGCCTGCACCGAATCTGAATTTTTCAGGATGACGAAGTACAAAGAGTCTCCTCACTTCTTGCCCTTGAGCCGATAGTGGATCAACTTGGAGACGGTTGCCAGATTGATGGCCAACGAAATCCCGGGCCAGACCACCGTGAGCAGCTGCATATTTCGATTAGCCACGCCCATAGCCTAATTGGTTTTTTTTAATGGCAATCAAGTTGAAAACGGGAAAGTTTTTTTGTAAGTTTTTGTAGCTCCCAAATCCGGTTTGCCTTTTTGTTAATCTAGCAAAAAAAATTATTCGAAATCCAAAACCAGCTTTTTTTCTGGCGGTCCGTTTGGACTAGTAATCAAATATGAGGTTAGCAAAAAAAAAGAAAAAATAGCCCATTGTTTTTGACAAATTTTAACTATATTTAAAGCAAAAAACTTTCAAAAAAGTTAGAAAAATGTTCGAAGAAGTCAAAAATTTGTTCATTTTGGGTCCTTCCCCCATCCTTATATAAAGGGAGAGAGCGGCATTTTTCACTTTTTTTACTTGCTAGACTTCAGGAAAAAGGCATGCAAATGGCGACTTTCGCAGGTACTAGACGAGGCCAGGGCCTAAGCCTAAGCCGCGAAGCGGTTTTTCAACCCTGGTTAATGAAGTAATGATTGTCCCCCCCCCCTTAAAAGGTGCGATCAGAACGTTCTGAACACAGATTCGGAACCACCGAAAAGTTCTGCGCACGTGGAAATTCATGCCCTTTTTGGGCAGCGTACCTGCATGGCCGCGATGGTCATCACTGCATAACCATCATCGTCAACCTCGTACATATTAGGTATGCCAAAATTTTCGTAGGTTAGCGCCAGGCCCAGGCATTGACATAAAAATCCAGCAGCGATAATCGACCTGGTGGTCCAAATCTGGAAAAGGTTTTGCAAGGTAATCGGAAATCTGAAAAGATCGTCTAGCGTCTCGACGAAATCTAAGTCTCACCCTATTATACAACAGCGGCATCCAGAAGATCGTGAACCTGTTGAGATGCAGCAAAATTAGGTTTAGGTTTTGTGTATAGATGGCGGCCATGGAAAACGTGAAAAGCGCGGGATAAGCCGGGAACCACTTTTCGATGCCGACGTACCATGGAGCGACAAGCGTCAGTTCGCGGAGGTTGAAAGTGATGCAATAATTTATATAGGTTACGAAGTTCTAAAGATTATTTGGGAGGGTACGAATTTATTCCCCCCCCACAGCCGAAAGGTCTCAAAGTTGTCAAATTTTCGCTTATTTTGTCGGGGTTTTTGCAACGCCATTCGAAAGAGCGTCGAAAAAATACTAGGCATTTTAAGTTGAGCCTACAATAATGTAAAATAAGAAAGCTATAGCCAAAACATCCCGGCTGGGGAAGGTATACAGTAAAGTGTAGCCTTTGGGAGTACGTAAACTTACACAAACGAGCACCAGCAAATAGGCCTTGTAGAATGAACTCTCCAATAATTTTCGGCTTTTTAATAAGCAAATTATGGTGAGTATGATCAAAATTGCAGAAGGGATACCGTAGCTCATGTAGAAGAGAAAATTGGCGAGCATTTTCTCGAAGATATATACAGCGTGTCCCAACCACAACACCCTCTAACTCGACGTAGAAGTATCGGATCGGAACGAAAGTTACACCTTCAAAACCATGTTTTATGAAACCACAATTTAACAAGGCCATTTTGTAACCTTTCGGGTTTTTTGGGGTTGCATCCGAGCTAATTAGCCTCAATTTCTCCCAGTAAAATGACCGCAAGCAGCCGTTAATTAGATGCAGATGCCGTTCCTTGATGTTTTAAGTGCGTTGTCAAATAGAGCATTTAGATAAAAGCATGCTTTTGAAAATTGTTGCAAAGTCGCAGGGCTTTGAAATGGTATTACTATCATTCTGATCCGATACTTCTGCGTCGAGTTAGAGGGGAGTCGCTTTTTCGGGACACTTTGTATTCTGTGAAGTTACAGCCACTCGGAAAGAAATTGAAGTTGAAAAACTGTCTCAATGATCAGGTTTTGCCTCAAGAATGCAGAAGGTAATTTGGGTGCAAAGATCTTAAAAGATGACAGCCTGCAACCAGGGTAAGTTGGTGATTGGTGGCTTCCCTCGGGGCCGAAGTGTCATTAAAACAATGAAAAATACAGCAAGTCCGCGATTTTGGAAGCACGTGTTATGGAAGCAAAGAAAAGAGCCATAAGCTTCACAGTATGAAGCGTTCGGACGGGAATCAGTTTTTGGTCCGCACGCACGTGTGAATTGGGTTAGTTCGTGTAAATAATTGAGGCGCTGAGATCCTTGATTAAATCTGATTTTTGAACACTTTTGGGCAATTGCCATTGCTGTCACGAACAAATAATAGGGTGGGCTCGATGACAGTATGACAAGATTCAAACTCAGGAATTTCACAATCTCGTAATGCTGCAATCGCGAAATTTCGAATAGGGGGATACCGATCCTTTATATTGTCCAACTACAGTACGCATCAAAAAGTTTTTTGGTTTTATCTCCGCGCAGCCGGATTTTCATGCTTACTGTAACCCTCTTAGGTCGAAGTGGAAATTCGTTTCGTTAGATAACACACCTTGTGCAAAATTTTTTGCTGATTCCGAATTTGTTATCAAAAGTTGAGGAACCCCTCATATTAAAACGTTACAAGGGTTTTAATACCCAAAACGTCACAAAGCATCGTCTTACTTTAAAGCGTCCTGAAATACTTTAGGGGTAAAAAACGTGCTCTTTCGAATGGACTACCTCATCAACCCGTGGCTCAAAATTAGTACCTTTTTTGCAAATTTCGAGCTACGGGTTCGTGAGGTAACCCATTCGAAATACCACGTTCTTTTACCCCAGGTCCCGCCCTCTTTTCACCCCAAAAATATTTCAGGACGCTTTAAAGTAGGCAATTTGTGACGTTTTGGGTATAAAAACCTTTGTAACTGTTTAATCTGGGTGGGTTCCGCCACTTTTGCTAATAGGTTCCGAAGGAACGATAAATTGTGCAAAATATCTGCTATCACACACTTTTCAGAATCGTTCTCTCTCATTTAAATCGACATATCCATTTTCTGCGACCTCCGAGCATCTGAATGAAGAGAACGATTGGTTTGTTCAAAATTTGAATCCAAGAACTTTATTTATACCACGCCACACCAGACCGGCGAAATTGAATAAAAACAGAAAAATCAATAATCAGTCGTTTTCGACGTGTCATGCACTTTGCAGCGTTCGATTTTTGGCAATACGCCAACGTGGCTAATCTCCAAAACTTTTTGGGGGCTCTTTGGACGACAAGCCTTCCCAAGTAGAAGGCGTAAAATCTGCTCCGAAGTTGCCCATTTAGCAACAATCCGATGTAGACCTCGGAGAGGCAAGCGAGATCGTAGATGAAACTTGACTAAAATCTTATGAAAACGGACTGCTAACTTTCGAAAGTGCTTTGCGCTGAATCAGCTTCCGGGCCAATTATTTCTTCGACACTACGCAAGTTGACATTTTTACTTGCCACTTTTCAATTATTCCACTCACCAACACCGCGTAAAATTGCGTCATTGTGCTGCCCATCGTCACCAGACACCTCTACAAATTGTTGCTCTTTTGTATTAGGCGCCGAATACGCTTAATTTTGCCTACCAAAAAAATCAGCACAGCCAACTGCACGCCCATATTTGCGACGCAAATCAGTAGCAGATGGATCTCGACGGTGAACCCGGGAGCCAATCTAAAAGTCTAAATTTCCAACACTGGCATTCACTTACTTTTTTCCCCGGATCCGGTGATATATCAGCTTGGAGACCGTCGCCACAATAATGACCAGCGATATTCCAGGTAGCACCTCGGTGAGCAGCGTCAGGTTCGGATTTGCGGCGGCCATCTTCTGAAAACAAAATTGAAATAATCTGGACATAGCTATGGTTATAAAAATAGAAATCGAATACTGCATTTCCTCGGCTATGCAACAAGGTTTAAAAACCGCGTCGCGGCTTTTCAACGCTGATAAGCTGATAATACCAAACTCTGTATTTCATAATGGCGATTTACATAATGGCGATTTACAAAATGCCGATTTCACATAATGTCGTTTTACCGAATGCCGATTTTACATCAAGCCGATGAAAAAAATCAACATACGAGCTTTGTTTCTAGCAGATTTTTGCTCAGCTTTTTCGTAAAGACGGTAGTAGTAGGAATTTCTTAGGTCATTTTTAAGTACAAAACACTGTAAATATTATCGGAGTTTCGCTTTTTATTGTTTCGGGTACTTCAAAAATTATCGTTATTTCAGAAAGCATTTAATTGTTTTTGATTTTGTATGAAAATAAAACAAAAACCATGGAAACCACGATCGCAATGATTATGTTTGAGCTTAGACCAAGAAAAAGTCTGGGTTCCTGAGAAAGTTGGGGTTTTGTAGGACTTTTTCCCCACGAAGTCATCGACAAACTCGGCATTTTCTAAAATCGGCATTGATGAATCGGCATTATGTAAATTTGGTATTCTCAAAAACGAGGTTCTACAAATCGGCATTATGTAGGTATTTCTAAATTGGAGATATCCCGACTTACCTCGGCAGCCTCCGATGTCAACTCTGGACGCCCGTCATCGTCAACTTCATACAAATTATCGATGCCAAAGTTTTCGTAGGAAAATGAGATGCCGATGCATAGGCATATAAACCCCGCAACGATTATGGACCAGGTGTTCCATATCTGAACGGGAATCTCGAATTTCCGCTTGAATTTGGGTTTTTAGGAAATCTTAACAGAATGAATTTAAAATTAAAATTCATGATAAAATTAGAAGATTTGAATTTAAGACTTTAGGAGATTCCGATCATCAAACAAACCCTACCCTATCATGCATCAAAGGCATCCAGATTATCGTGAATCTGTTTAAGTGCAATAAAATCAGGTTTAATGTTTGCGTATAAATAGCAGTGATATAAAACGTGAAAAAGGCATGGTAGGGCGGGAACGACTTTTCGATGCCGACATACCATCCAGTGAATATTGTCAACTCCCGTAATTTGAATGTGATAAAGTAGTTGATGTAAGTGATGAAGTTCTGAAAAAAGATATCGTTGAGTTCTTTAAGGTTTCTATTCATTCTACAACATTTTATTGAAAAAGGGTGAAAAGTCATCTGAGCTAATTTCGTCCTGGTTTATTCGGGCTCGCCTAGTTAAAAATGGGTGTTCCGATCGACTTGGGCGCCAGCCCTGAATTCCGGAACCTTACCACAACCAACACCAGCAAATACACTTTGTAGAATGAGCTCTCCATCAAACGTGGACTTTTTAATAAACAGATGATGGTGAGGAACATTAGAATTGCAGAGGGTATACCGTAGCTGGCATAGACCAGGAATTGTTCGAGCATTTTATAAAAAACAGGATAGCCTGAAATTCGATTTTACATAGCGTTTAATTTTTAGTGGTAATTCCCCAAAGCGGTGAATCATGAAAATAGCAGAACAAAAGGGGATTTGGGATTGAATGACTTTCCGTTCCCCCACGTACCGGGTTTGCGTAGTTTGAATGTAATCTGGTTACGGTTGTCGGTAATGACGTTCCAAACGCAATGCAATTTTTAGGCACCCCCCATAGGAACTTTGGTGACACTTTGCAGCTAGACGTTTGGAACAAACTTTGTTTTGACCTTTTGTTCGGAATAGCTGCGCCGTACGGTACCGTACGTACCCCGTGGTCTGCGGAAGCCTGGGAAACCAATGGTTCTGATCAATTCTGATTTCTTCTGTCTTTACCTTTTTGAGAGTTATCTGTCAATGAATTTTCGATTGCCGTTCGCTGTGTTTTCATTGTTTTGTCGATAAACACTGCTATCAGTTATAGGATTTTGTCGAAGGAGGGATAAAAGATAAAAGTTGCCGTAGAATAAACGAAGAACATCGAGAACTTGGCGATTCAGGTGGCTCCTGACCCTCATTTTGGGCAACCATTTACATTGCATATAATCAGCAATATAATCTTGCTTTCCCACGCAAAATAAGCAGCTCCCCAGATTTTGTGTTATTACATGATTTTTGCATATTGCCAGTTTATTATCATAATAAGGTATATACGATGGCTGCGGTTCATCGGATATTTTTATTCGGTGGGCCTTGCCGGTGGCTCCAATATGACCATAGAGCGTTGTTCCCGCCACGTTCCTTAATTCTAATTTTGGGCTTCTCAGATCACAAATCTTCAAATTTTCCTAAAAACGCAGGCACACTTGGGCGTTCAGGTTTCGATCAGACAAAAGCGCTTCCAAAACTTAAACCTGTTCAGGTGGAAGCAGGCTTTAAAAAATAATTAATGACTTCTCGAATTTACCACATTCAGCAGCTAGAAAATGGTAACCCACCGCATACAAAACTTTCAGTTGCCTCCAAAATTCTTATTGTTGGCATCACGGCTGTGCGTTAAAACAGCTTCCTAAAAATATAAAAGAAAATGATGAAAATTAACTTAGTGAATCGTAGAAAGTAGTCGTGAAAATTCAATGCAACTCACGGTCCAACCCATTCTAAATCGTATCTCTCTCCGAATTCAATGAATCAGCCGCGCTCATAATCCTTTTTTCATGGTTTCCTCCATGTCGACTGCTACGTATCAGCATCCAAGTATACCAATTCGTTTTGTAGTTTTGGAACTATTTGGAACTATGTGAAATAGCTTTGCATACCTGATTCTGCCGGCCGGTTGCCCAAAACTTGCCGAAAAAAAATCTATTTACACTTCGGCATCCAATCAAAGTTTCTAAATTTTGCCCCAATTCGTTAGTCCGCACGGGACCTAAAATGAGTGGTTTCCAGGGAAATGAAAGACAACTGACGATTTTTTGGATTGGATTTTTTCAAATTCTTTCCAATTTTTTGGACGTCGAGGAACAGTCTGAAAAGTGGTCGACAGTATGGACAAAACAAAGCCAGATTTTCACTTTTAAAGCGCACGTTCAGGGAGGGGCCGTGTACTTGTCCCAACGTATACACCCTATGGACGTAGGGAACGCGCGCAATGCCTGCCCGTGCTGTGACAGGCCATTCACCTCCTCTGCGGCGAGGGGCGCCCCTCGCCCCCCGCCAGGTTGTAGCTGTGGCTGAATGGTATCCATCCGCGCCTCCCAAGCGGGGGACCCGGGGTTCGACCCCCGGCCGCTGCAAAACCCCTTTTTTTTTCGAAAAAACGTCCCTGAACGTGCCCTTTAAACTTATTTTCAAGCTTCTTATATACGATCCAATCCAAGTTACACCTACTTTTACACCTTTCCATAAAATAGTTTCTGCTCATAGCAAATCGGCGAATATGGTAAGCACTAGAAGCTATCACTGCCTATTTAGTGATTTTCTAATAGCAACGGCGGCATTTATAGCGATATTACTGTTGCTTATGTCACCGTGGGCGTAGCGATGCCGGTTCTGAAATTTTTTCTATTGAAGCCCTGGTATTTGCGCGACAGGACACCGCGGATAAGCGATGAAGGTTTGAAAAACGTAACATTTTCCTTTCCTATGCTGGTTTTAGTAAAAATAAAATTTAGTTCGTCAAATATTTGTTCATCGCTTCATATACCATCATATGATTGGTAGACGTTTTTCTGGCGCCATGCAAAGCAAGCGCATGAACATTGGAAGAATCACCCAGGCTGAGGGGTCCCTGAAATATTAGGAAGGTCGCTGAAAGTTATATGGGTATAAAGGCAGGTCAATAATATTGTGAAGGCACAGCAACGAGCTTGATCGTGCAACGTGAAACTCCTGAATGGGACCACAATACGCAGAGATGAGATCTTTTGATGAGTTAGGGAAACTGAGAAGACGACGCTGTAACAAAAAATACGATTCGACGTCCTGAAGGTTCCATGAAGTGAAGGTATGCCAAGATTGGACAAAAAAAATGCCAAAAAATAAGACAGGAAATATAAGCTGGCCCATATCGAATATTGAATCCCGGAGTGTCATCCCAGGCATGCAGGGCGTCGAGCAATAACCGCCGCAACATTCAAATTCTGTGAATGGGCAAAATCCAATCAAGCTAACAGAGAGAGATAAAGAGAGAGGGAAAGAGAGACAGAGAGAGGGAGAGAGAGAGAGAGAGAGAGAGAGAGAAGAGAGCGGGAGAGGGGGAGAGCGATAGAGAGAATAGAACTCGTAAATTGTATGGTTTTTATACAATAATTTCTACTTTTCTACATCCTTTTTTAAAACAACATTTGTCAGAATTTTGAGCTCTTTTTGAGCTGTCAGAATTGTGTTTTTTTCTTCTTTTTGTTATTGTTCTACGCAAAAACCCACAAGATTTTGCATTGTTAGTTTATAAGGTAGATCGAGTCCGTCATGCTGTTATTCTGTTTTACGCACAAATTGCATCCAGCATATATTTATCCTCACAAATCAAAGCACCGGAAAAGGAAATACAACTGAAAACAAAAAGCGTCAGCCAAGCTTTAGCAAGGAAATTTTAAGGTAGAAAGTTCCACTCAATGTTATGTGGAATCGCCTTTTGAGCTCAAGATGAAGTCGTATTAAACTTTTTGAAACGTTTCAGGGAAAATCTCGGTGAAACGCGACCATACAATCCACACCACTGTCATCTTTGGCGTTAAGCCTTTATGGCACTACTTTGGTATTTTTTCTATAAAGGATTTTATTATTTCTTCAGCTAATTATTTCCTCTTTTTTTCTTTCTTCTCTTCTCTTTGTTTTCTTGTTTTATATATTTTTTTCTATTCCTGACGATCGAGGTTCTGTTTTGGAATCCAATTTAAAGTTTATATTGGAACATAGCTTCCAAAATATGAGTATTTTCTGAATGAACCCCTTTCGATTTTTTTAATCCATCTTAGTGGTAGGGTTTTACGTGTATATCGAGGAAATAGTATTGAATATACTACTTCATTCGCAATGGGGTAATCAATATTTGCATTGCACGAGCACCAAAAGATGTTTTTGAAACCTAGAAATACTATACAAAGACCAGAGGAATCATGTCCATCACGAGATTGTTTGTTTTGATCTGATTGTTTTGAGAAATGGCTTTGATCTTGAAAACTGGGTGATTTTCGATCATGGCATAGCAGTTCATCGGGATAGATGACGCGGCAAAGCAAATTCTAAGCACGTGGCCAGGACAGTACTTTGATGCAGCCTTCAAATTAATAGCCAACTTTAAGTTTTCTTCTAGCGTGTATTTTTCGTTACTTCATCGGGATAGATGTTTTTTATTACTTCATCTTACTTGGCCTTTTCTTCTTGGCGGTAGATCGATACTAGACTTTTCGCTTCTTGCCATGGATCCGTGTTCTAGACTTTTAGAAAAACGTACAGAATCCTCAGCAACCCGTTCTTAATTACAAAAATTTTTCAAACTGCGTCTATTGCCTTTTGTACAGCCGTTTCAAATAAACAACAATTTCGACGGCCCCCTCTGGATTCAAAAAGTTGACCCCACTTTCCTACGTGTAGGCGTTTAAATTCTTGTGTTTTACAGGTTTTAGAGCGATAATTCAAATTTGACCTGGTCATTTTCTGGTGGTTCTTTTATTTTCTAATTCTAGAAATTGATACCTGTAAGGCATGCGCAGATTTTTGGCACAATATTTTTAAAACCTTGACAATACTGGGGTTTTCTTCTCGGTTTTTCTTATCCATCTGTTTTTGGCGGCTTGTTGCAAAATTTTTCCGTATCGTCGGTTACCTTCGCACAAAAGTGATTCCAGTTCGCATATAATGGGGGACATTTGACCATGGCGGAAGTTTTCTTGGCTACCGTATGCTGATTCGGCTGATATTGCACTTTCCGATCTAAAACATTCAAGGCATATAGCGTCGATCTAGAAACGTTTTTCGATGTAATTTTGGATGGAGAATACGATGTGCAACATAACATAGCCGAGATACGCTTAAATGTTTTAGAACGGAACTCGTATGCTGGCTACCTACCGTATGCTGATTCGGCTGATATTGCACTTTCCGATCTAAAACATTCAAGGGGTCTAGAAGCGATCTAGAAACGTTTTTCGATGTAATTTTGGATGGAGAATACGATGTACAACATAACATAGCCGAGATACGCTTAAATGTTTTAGAACGGAACTCGTATGCTGGCTACCGTATGCTGATTCGGCTGATATTGCACTTTCCGATCTAAAACATTCAAGGCATATAGCGTCGATCTAGAAACGTTTTTCGATGTAATTTTGGATGGAGAATACGATGTGCAACATAACATAGCCGAGATACGCTTAAATGTTTTAGAACGGAACTCGTATGCTGGCTACCTACCGTATGCTGATTCGGCTGATATTGCACTTTCCGATCTAAAACATTAAAGGGGTCTAGAAGCGATCTAGAAACGTTTTTCGATGTAATTTTGGACGGAGAATACGATGTACAACATAACATAGCCGAGATACGCTTAAATGTTTTAGAACGGAACTCGTATGCTGGCTACCGTATGCTGATTCGGCTGATATTGCACTTTCCGATCTAAAACATTCAAGGGGTCTAGAAGCGATCTAGAAACCTTTTTCGATGTAATTTTGGATGGAGAATAAGTTGTACAACATAACATAGCCGAGATACGCTTAAATGTTTTAGAACGGAACTCGTATGCTGGCTACCGTATGTTGATTCGGCTGATATTGCACTTTCCGATCTAAAACATTCAAGGGGTCTAGAAGCGAACTAGAAACGTTTTTCGATGTAAGTTTGGATGGAGAATACGTTGTACAACATAACATAGCCGAGATACGCTTAAATGTTTTAGAACGGATGTCGTATGCTGGCTACCGTATGCTGATTCGGCTGATATTGCACTTTCCGATCTAAAACATTCAAAAGGTCTAGAAGCGATCTAGAAACGTTTTTCGATGTAATTTTAAATGGAGAATACGATCTGCAACATAACATAGCCGAGATACGCTTAAATGTTTTAGAACGGAACTCGTATGCTGGCTACCGTATGCTGATTCGGCTGATATTGCACTTTCCGATCTAAAACATTCAAGGGGTCTAGAAGCGATCTAGAAACGTTTTTCGATGTAATTTTGGATGGAGAATACGTTGTACAACATAACATAGCCGAGATACGCTTAAATGTTTTAGAACGGAACTCGTATGCTGGCTACCGTATGCTGATTCGGCTGATATTGCACTTTCCGATCTAAAACATTCAAGGGGTCTAGAAGCGATCTAGAAACGTTTTTCGATGTAATTTTGGATGGAGAATACGATCTGCAACATAACATAGCCGAGATACGCTTAAATGTTTTAGAACGGAACTCGTATGCTGGCTACCGTATGCTGATTCGGCTGATATTGCACTTTCCGATCTAAAACATTCAAAAGGTCTAGAAGCGATCTAGAAACGTTTTTCGATGTAATTTTAAATGGAGAATACGATCTGCAACATAACATAGCCGAGATACGCTTAAATGTTTTAGAACGGAACTCGTATGCTGGCTACCGTATGCTGATTCGGCTGATATTGCACTTTCCGATCTAAAACATTCAAGGGGTCTAGAAGCGATCTAGAAACGTTTTTCGATGTAATTTTGGATGGAGAATACGTTGTACAACATAACATAGCCGAGATACGCTTAAATGTTTTAGAACGGAACTCGTATGCTGGCTACCGTATGCTGATTCGGCTGATATTGCACTTTCCGATCTAAAACATTCAAGGGGTCTAGAAGCGATCTAGAAACGTTTTTCGATGTAATTTTGGATGGAGAATACGATCTGCAACATAACATAGCCGAGATACGCTTAAATGTTTTAGAACGGAACTCGTATGCTGGCTACCGTATGCTGATTCGGCTGATATTGCACTTTCCGATCTAAAACATTCAAGGGGTCTAGAAGCGATCTAGAAACGTTTTTCGATGTAATTTTTGGATGGAGAATACGTTGTACAACATAACATAGCCGAGATACGCTTAAATGTTTTAGAACGGAACTCGTATGCTGGCTACCTACCGTATGCTGATTCGGCTGATATTGCACTTTCCGATCTAAAACATTCAAAAGGTCTAGAAGCGATCTAGAAACGTTTTTCGATGTAATTTTCGATGGAGAATACGATGTACAACATAACATAGCCGAGATACGCTTAAATGTTTTAGAACGGAACTCGTATGCTGGCTACCGTATGCTGATTCGGCTGATATTGCACTTTCCGATCTAAAACATTCAAAAGGTCTAGAAGCGATCTAGAAACGTTTTTCGATGTAATTTTAAATGGAGAATACGATCTGCAACATAACATAGCCGAGATACGCTTAAATGTTTTAGAACGGAACTCGTATGCTGGCTACCGTATGCTGATTCGGCTGATATTGCACTTTCCGATCTAAAACATTCAAAGGGTCTAGAAGCGATCTAGAAACGTTTTTCGATGTAATTTTAAATGGAGAATACGATCTGCAACATAACATAGCCGAGATACGCTTAAATGTTTTAGAACGGAACTCGTATGCTGGCTACCGTATGCTGATTCGGCTGATATTGCACTTTCCGATCTAAAACATTCAAGGGGTCTAGAAGCGATCTAGAAACGTTTTTCGATGTAATTTTGGATGGAGAATACGATGTGCAACATAACATAGCCGAGATACGCTTAAATGTTTTAGAACGGAATTCGTATGCTGGCTACCGTATGCTGATTCGGCTGATATTGCACTTTCCGATCTAAAACATTCAAGGGGTCTAGAAGCGATCTAGAAACGTTTTTCGATGTAATTTTGGATGGAGAATACGTTGTACAACATAACATAGCCGAGATACGCTTAAATGTTTTAGAACGGAACTCGTATGCTGGCTACCGTATGCTGATTCGGCTGATATTGCACTTTCCGATCTAAAACATTCAAGGGGTCTAGAAGCGATCTAGAAACGTTTTTCGATGTAATTTTGGATGGAGAATACGATGTACAACATAACATAGCCGAGATACGCTTAAATGTTTTAGAACGGAACTCGTATGCTGGCTACCTACCGTATGCTGATTCGGCTGATATTGCACTTTCCGATCTAAAACATTCAAAAGGTCTAGAAGCGATCTAGAAACGTTTTTCGATGTAATTTTGGATGGAGAATACGATGTACAACATAACATAGCCGAGATACGCTTAAATGTTTTAGAACGGAACTCGTATGCTGGCTACCGTATGCTGATTCGGCTGATATTGCACTTTCCGATCTAAAACATTCAAGGGGTCTAGAAGCGAACTAGAAACGTTTTTCGATGTAATTTTGGATGGAGAATACGTTGTACAACATAACATAGCCGAGATACGCTTAAATGTTTTAGAACGGAACTCGTATGCTGGCTACCGTATGCTGATTCGGCTGATATTGCACTTTCCGATCTAAAACATTCAAAAGGTCTAGAAGCGATCTAGAAACGTTTTTCGATGTAATTTTAAATGGAGAATACGATCTGCAACATAACATAGCCGAGATACGCTTAAATGTTTTAGAACGGAACTCGTATGCTGGCTACCGTATGCTGATTCGGCTGATATTGCACTTTCCGATCTAAAACATTCAAGGGGTCTAGAAGCGATCTAGAAACGTTTTTCGATGTAATTTTGGATGGAGAATACGTTGTACAACATAACATAGCCGAGATACGCTTAAATGTTTTAGAACGGAACTCGTATGCTGGCTACCGTATGCTGATTCGGCTGATATTGCACTTTCCGATCTAAAACATTCAAAAGGTCTAGAAGCGATCTAGAAACGTTTTTCGATGTAATTTTGGATGGAGAATACGATGTACAACATAACATAGCCGACATACGCTTAAATGTTTTAGAACGGAACTCGTATGCTGGCTACCGTATGCTGATTCGGCTGATATTGCACTTTCCGATCTAAAACATTCAAAGGGTCTAGAAGCGATCTAGAAACGTTTTTCGATGTAATTTTTAAATGGAGAATACGATCTGCAACATAACATAGCCGAGATACGCTTAAATGTTTTAGAACGGAACTCGTATGCTGGCTACCGTATGCTGATTCGGCTGATATTGCACTTTCCGATCTAAAACATTCAAGGGGTCTAGAAGCGATCTAGAAACGTTTTTCGATGTAATTTTGGATGGAGGATACGATCTGCAACTAACATAGCCGAGATACGCTTAAATGTTTTAGAACGGAACTCGTATGCTGGCTACCGTATGCTGATTCGGCTGATATTGCACTTTCCGATCTAAAACATTCAAGGGGTCTAGAAGCGATATAGAAACGTTTTCCGATGTAATTTTGAATGGAGAATACGATCTGCAACATAACATAGCCGAGATACGCTTAAATGTTTTAGAACGGAACTCGTATGCTGGCTACCGTATGCTGATTCGGCTGATATTGCACTTTCCGATCTAAAACATTCAAAAGGTCTAGAAGCGATCTAGAAACGTTTTTCGATGTAATTTTAAATGGAGAATACGATCTGCAACATAACATAGCCGAGATACGCTTAAATGTTTTAGAACGGAACTCGTATGCTGGCTACCGTATGCTGATTCGGCTGATATTGCACTTTCCGATCTAAAACATTCAAAAGGTCTAGAAGCGATCTAGAAACGTTTTTCGATGTAATTTTAAATGGAGAATACGATCTGCAACATAACATAGCCGAGATACGCTTAAATGTTTTAGAACGGAACTCGTATGCTGGCTACCGTATGCTGATTCGGCTGATATTGCACTTTCCGATCTAAAACATTCAAGGGGTCTAGAAGCGAACTAGAAACGTTTTTCGATGTAATTTTGGATGGAGAATACGTTGTACAACATAACATAGCCGAGATACGCTTAAATGTTTTAGAACGGAACTCGTATGCTGGCTACCGTATGCTGATTCGGCTGATATTGCACTTTCCGATCTAAAACATTCAAAAGGTCTAGAAGCGATCTAGAAACGTTTTTCGATGTAATTTTAAATGGAGAATACGATCTGCAACATAACATAGCCGAGATACGCTTAAATGTTTTAGAACGGAACTCGTATGCTGGCTACCGTATGCTGATTCGGCTGATATTGCACTTTCCGATCTAAAACATTCAAGGGGTCTAGAAGCGATCTAGAAACGTTTTTCGATGTAATTTTGGATGGAGAATACGTTGTACAACATAACATAGCCGAGATACGCTTAAATGTTTTAGAACGGAACTCGTATGCTGGCTACCGTATGCTGATTCGGCTGATATTGCACTTTCCGATCTAAAACATTCAAAAGGTCTAGAAGCGATCTAGAAACGTTTTTCGATGTAATTTTGGATGGAGAATACGATGTACAACATAACATAGCCGACATACGCTTAAATGTTTTAGAACGGAACTCGTATGCTGGCTACCGTATGCTGATTCGGCTGATATTGCACTTTCCGATCTAAAACATTCAAAGGGTCTAGAAGCGATCTAGAAACGTTTTTCGATGTAATTTTAAATGGAGAATACGATCTGCAACATAACATAGCCGAGATACGCTTAAATGTTTTAGAACGGAACTCGTATGCTGGCTACCGTATGCTGATTCGGCTGATATTGCACTTTCCGATCTAAAACATTCAAGGGGTCTAGAAGCGATCTAGAAACGTTTTTCGATGTAATTTTGGATGGAGGATACGATCTGCAACTAACATAGCCGAGATACGCTTAAATGTTTTAGAACGGAACTCGTATGCTGGCTACCGTATGCTGATTCGGCTGATATTGCACTTTCCGATCTAAAACATTCAAGGGGTCTAGAAGCGATATAGAAACGTTTTCCGATGTAATTTTGAATGGAGAATACGATCTGCAACATAACATAGCCGAGATACGCTTAAATGTTTTAGAACGGAACTCGTATGCTGGCTACCGTATGCTGATTCGGCTGATATTGCACTTTCCGATCTAAAACATTCAAGGGGTCTAGAAGCGATCTAGAAACGTTGTTCGATGTAATTTTGAATGGAGAATACGATCTGCAACATAACATAGCCGAGATACGCTTAAATGTTTTAGAACGGAACTCGTATGCTGGCTACCGTATGCTGATTCGGCTGATATTGCACTTTCCGATCTAAAACATTCAAGGGGTCTAGAAGCGATCTAGAAACGTTGTTCGATGTAATTTTGAATGGAGAATACGTTGTACAACATAACATAGCCGAGATACGCTTAAATGTTTTAGAACGGAACTCGTATGCTGGCTACCGTATGCTGATTCGGCTGATATTGCACTTTCCGATCTAAAACATTCAAGGGGTCTAGAAGCGATCTAGAAACGTTTTTCGATGTAATTTTGGATGGAGAATACGTTGTACAACATAACATAGCCGAGATACGCTTAAATGTTTTAGAACGGAACTCGTATGCTGGCTAACGTATGCTGATTCGGCTGATATTGCACTTTCCGATCTAAAACATTCAAGGGGTCTAGAAGCGATCTAGAAACGTTTTTCGATGTAATTTTGGATGGAGAATACGTTGTACAACATAACATAGCCGAGATACGCTTAAATGTTTTAGAACGGAACTCGTATGCTGGCTACCGTATGCTGATTCGGCTGATATTGCACTTTCCGATCTAAAACATTCAAGGGGTCTAGAAGCGATCTAGAAACGTTTTTCGATGTAATTTTGGATGGAGAATACGATCTGCAACATAACATAGCCGAGATACGCTTAAATGTTTTAGAACGGAACTCGTATGCTGGCTACCGTATGCTGATTCGGCTGATATTGCACTTTCCGATCTAAAACATTCAAGGGGTCTAGAAGCGATCTAGAAACGCTTTTCGATGAAATTTTGGATGGAGAATACGATGTGCAACATAACATAGCCGAGATACGCTTAAATGTTTTAGAACGGAACTCGTATGCTGGCTACCGTATGCTGATTCGGCTGATATTGCACTTTCCGATCTAAAACATTCAAGGGGTCTAGAAGCGATCTAGAAACGCTTTTCGATGAAATTTTGGATGGAGAATACGATGTGCAACATAACATAGCCGAGATACGCTTAAATGTTTTAGAACGGAACTCGTATGCTGGCTACCGTATGCTGATTCGGCTGATATTGCACTTTCCGATCTAAAACATTCAAGGGGTCTAGAAGCGATCTAGAAACGCTTTTCGATGAAATTTTGGATGGAGAATACGATGTGCAACATAACATAGCCGAGATACGCTTAAATGTTTTAGAACGGAACTCGTATGCTGGCTACCGTATGCTGATTCGGCTGATATTGCACTTTCCGATCTAAAACATTCAAGGGGTCTAGAAGCGATCTAGAAACGCTTTTCGATGAAATTTTGGATGGAGAATACGATGTGCAACATAACATAGCCGAGATACGCTTAAATGTTTTAGAACGGAACTCGTATGCTGGCTACCGTATGCTGATTCGGCTGATATTGCACTTTCCGATCTAAAACATTCAAGGGGTCTAGAAGCGATCTAGAAACGTTTTTCGATGAAATTTTGGATGGAGAATACGATCTGCAACATAACATAGCCGAGATACGCTTAAATGTTTTAGAACGGAACTCGTATGCTGGCTACCGTATGCTGATTCGGCTGATATTGCACTTTCCGATCTAAAACATTCAAGGGGTCTAGAAGCGATCTAGAAACGTTTTTCGATGAAATTTTGGATGGAGAATACGATCTGCAACATAACATAGCCGAGATACGCTTAAATGTTTTAGAACGGAACTCGTATGCTGGCTACCGTATGCTGATTCGGCTGATATTGCACTTTCCGATCTAAAACATTCAAGGGGTCTAGAAGCGATCTAGAAACGTTTTTCGATGAAATTTTGGATGGAGAATACGATGTGCAACATAACATAGCCGAGATACGCTTAAATGTTTTAGAACGGAACTCGTATGCTGGCTACCGTATGCTGATTCGGCTGATATTGCACTTTCCGATCTAAAACATTCAAGGGGTCTAGAAGCGATCTAGAAACGTTTTTCGATGTAATTTTGGATGGAGAATACGTTGTACAACATAACATAGCCGAGATACGCTTAAATGTTTTAGAACGGAACTCGTATGCTGGCTAACGTATGCTGATTCGGCTGATATTGCACTTTCCGATCTAAAACATTCAAGGGGTCTAGAAGCGATCTAGAAACGTTTTTCGATGTAATTTTGGATGGAGAATACGTTGTACAACATAACATAGCCGAGATACGCTTAAATGTTTTAGAACGGAACTCGTATGCTGGCTACCGTATGCTGATTCGGCTGATATTGCACTTTCCGATCTAAAACATTCAAGGGGTCTAGAAGCGATCTAGAAACGTTTTTCGATGTAATTTTGGATGGAGAATACGATGTGCAACATAACATAGCCGAGATACGCTTAAATGTTTTAGAACGGAACTCGTATGCTGGCTACCGTATGCTGATTCGGCTGATATTGCACTTTCCGATCTAAAACATTCAAGGGGTCTAGAAGCGATCTAGAAACGTTTTTCGATGTAATTTTGGATGGAGAATACGATGTGCAACATAACATAGCCGAGATACGCTTAAATGTTTTAGAACGGAACTCGTATGCTGGCTACCGTATGCTGATTCGGCTGATATTGCACTTTCCGATCTAAAACATTCAAGGGGTCTAGAAGCGATCTAGAAACGTTTTTCGATGTAATTTTGGATGGAGAATACGATGTGCAACATAACATAGCCGAGATACGCTTAAATGTTTTAGAACGGAACTCGTATGCTGGCTACCGTATGCTGATTCGGCTGATATTGCACTTTCCGATCTAAAACATTCAAGGGGTCTAGAAGCGATCTAGAAACGTTTTTCGATGAAATTTTGGATGGAGAATACGATGTGCAACATAACATAGCCGAGATACGCTTAAATGTTTTAGAACGGAACTCGTATGCTGGCTACCGTATGCTGATTCGGCTGATATTGCACTTTCCGATCTAAAACATTCAAGGGGTCTAGAAGCGATCTAGAAACGTTTTTCGATGAAATTTTGGATGGAGAATACGATGTGCAACATAACATAGCCGAGATACGCTTAAATGTTTTAGAACGGAACTCGTATGCTGGCTACCGTATGCTGATTCGGCTGATATTGCACTTTCCGACCTAAAACATTCAAGGCATATAGCGTCGATCTAGAAACGTTTTTCGATGTAATTTTGGATGGAGAATACGATGTGCAACATAAAATAGCCGAGATACGCTTAAATGTTTTAGAACGGAACTCGTATGCTGGCTACCGTATGCTGATTCGGCTGATATTGCACTTTCCGATCTAAAACATTCAAGGGGTCTAGAAGCGATCTAGAAACGTTTTTCGATGAAATTTTGGATGGAGAATACGATGTGCAACATAACATAGCCGAGATACGCTTAAATGTTTTAGAACGGAACTCGTATGCTGGCTACCGTATGCTGATTCGGCTGATATTGCACTTTCCGATCTAAAACATTCAAGGCATATAGCGTCGATCTAGAAACGTTTTTCGATGTAATTTTGGATGGAGAATACGATGTGCAACATAAAATAGCCGAGATACGCTTAAATGTTTTAGAACGGAACTCGTATGCTGGCTACCGTATGCTGATTCGGCTGATATTGCACTTTCCGATCTAAAACATTCAAGGGGTCTAGAAGCGATCCAGAAACGTTTTTCGATGTAATTTTGGATGGAGAATACGATGTGCAACATAAAATAGCCGAGATACGCTTAAATGTTTTAGAACGGAACTCGTATGCTGGCTACCGTATGCTGATTCGGCTGATATTGCACTTTCCGACCTAAAACATTCAAGGCATATAGCGTCGATCTAGAAACGTTTTTCGATGTAATTTTGGATGGAGAATACGATCTGCAACATAACATAGCCGAGATACGCTTAAATGTTTTAGAACGGAACTCGTATGCTGGCTAACGTATGCTGATTCGGCTGATATTGCACTTTCCGATCTAAAACATTCAAGGGGTCTAGAAGCGATCTAGAAACGTTTTTCGATGTAATTTTGGATGGAGAATACGATCTGCAACATAACATAGCCGAGATACGCTTAAATGTTTTAGAACGGAACTCGTATGCTGGCTACCGTATGCTGATTCGGCTGATATTGCACTTTCCGATCTAAAACATTCAAGGGTTCTAGAAGCGCTAGGAACGGAACCGAGTGGCAACAGCGATTCGGCGAATTGCACTTTCCGGACCTAAAACATTCAAGGCATATAGCGTCGATCTAGAAACGTTTTTCGATGTAATTTTGGATGGAGAATACGGCGTGCAACATAACATAGCCGAGATACGCTTAAATGTTTTAGAACGGAACTCGTATGCTGGCTACCGTATGCTGATTCGGCTGATATTGCACTTTCCGATCTAAAACATTCAAGGCATATAGCGTCGATCTAGAAACGTTTTTCGATGTAATTTTGGATGGAGAATACGATGTGCAACATAACATAGCCGAGATACGCTTAAATGTTTTAGAACGGAACTCGTATGCTGGCTACCGTATGCTGATTCGGCTGATATTGCACTTTCCGATCTAAAACATTCAAGGGGTCTAGAAGCGATCCAGAAACGTTTTTCGATGTAATTTTGGATGGAGAATACGTTGTACAACATAACATAGCCGAGATACGCTTAAATGTTTTAGAACGGAACTCGTATGCTGGCTACCGTATGCTGATTCGGCTGATATTGCACTTTCCGATCTAAAACATTCAAGGGGTCTAGAAGCGATCCAGAAACGTTTTTCGATGTAATTTTGGATGGAGAATACGTTGTACAACATAACATAGCCGAGATACGCTTAAATGTTTTAGAACGGAACTCGTATGCTGGCTACCGTATGCTGATTCGGCTGATATTGCACTTTCCGACCTAAAACATTCAAGGCATATAGCGTCGATCCAGATACGTTTTTCGATGTAATTTTGGATGGAGAATACGTTGTACAACATAACATAGCCGAGATACGCTTAAATGTTTTAGAACGGAACTCGTATGCTGGCTAACGTATGCTGATTCGGCTGATATTGCACTTTCCGATCTAAAACATTCAAGGGGTCTAGAAGCGATCCAGAAACGTTTTTCGATGTAATTTTGGATGGAGAATACGTTGTACAACATAACATAGCCGAGATACGCTTAAATGTTTTAGAACGGAACTCGTATGCTGGCTACCGTATGCTGATTCGGCTGATATTGCACTTTCCGACCTAAAACATTCAAGGCATATAGCGTCGATCTAGAAACGTTTTTCGATGTAATTTTGGATGGAGAATACGGGGTGCAACATAAGATAGCCGAGATACGCTTAAATGTTTTAGAACGGAACTCGTATGCTGGCTACCGTATGCTGATTCGGCTGATATTGCACTTTCCGATCTAAAACATTCAAGGGGTCTAGAAGCGATCTAGAAACGTTTTTCGATGAAATTTTGGATGGAGAATACGTTGTACAACATAACATAGCCGAGATACGCTTAAATGTTTTAGAACGGAACTCGTATGCTGGCTACCGTATGCTGATTCGGCTGATATTGCACTTTCCGACCTAAAACATTCAAGGCATATAGCGTCGATCCAGAAACGTTTTTCGATGTAATTTTGGATGGAGAATACGTTGTACAACATAACATAGCCGAGATACGCTTAAATGTTTTAGAACGGAACTCGTATGCTGGCTACCGTATGCTGATTCGGCTGATATTGCACTTTCCGATCTAAAACATTCAAGGGGTCTAGAAGCGATCTAGAAACGTTTTTCGATGAAATTTTGGATGGAGAATACGTTGTACAACATAACATAGCCGAGATACGCTTAAATGTTTTAGAACGAAACTCGTATGCTGGCTACCGTATGCTGATTCGGCTGATATTGCACTTTCCGATCTAAAACATTCAAGGGGTCTAGAAGCGATCTAGAAACGTTTTTCGATGTAATTTTGGATGGAGAATACGATGTGCAACATAACATAGCCGAGATACGCTTAAATGTTTTAAAACGAAACTCGTATGCTGGCTACCGTATGCTGATTCGGCTGATATTGCACTTTCCGATCTAAAACATTCAAGGGGTCTAGAAGCTATCTAGAAACGTTTTTCGATGAAATTTTGGATGGAGAATACGTTGTACAACATAACATAGCCGAGATACGCTTAAATGTTTTAGAGCGGAACTCGTATGCTGGCTACCGTATGCTGATTCGGCTGATATTGCACTTTCCGATCTAAAACATTCAAGGGGTCTAGAAGCGATCTAGAAACGTTTTTCGATGTAATTTTGGATGGAGAATACGATGTGCAACATAAGATAGCCGAGATACGCTTAAATGTTTTAGAACGGAACTCGTATGCTGGCTACCGTATGCTGATTCGGCTGATATTGCACTTTCCGATCTAAAACATTCAAGGGGTCTAGAAGCGATCTAGAAACGTTTTTCGATGTAATTTTGGATGGAGAATACGATGTGCAACATAACATAGCCGAGATACGCTTAAATGTTTTAGAACGGAACTCGTATGCTGGCTACCGTATGCTGATTCGGCTGATATTGCACTTTCCGATCTAAAACATTCAAGGGGTCTAGAAGCGATCTAGAAACGTTTTTCGATGTAATTTTGGATGGAGAATACGATGTGCAACATAAGATAGCCGAGATACGCTTAAATGTTTTAGAACGGAACTCGTATGCTGGCTACCGTATGCTGATTCGGCTGATATTGCACTTTCCGATCTAAAACATTCAAGGGGTCTAGAAGCGATCTAGAAACGTTTTTCGATGTAATTTTGGATGGAGAATACGATGTGCAACATAAGATAGCCGAGATACGCTTAAATGTTTTAGAACGGAACTCGTATGCTGGCTACCGTATGCTGATTCGGCTGATATTGCACTTTCCGATCTAAAACATTCAAGGGATCTAGAAGCGATCTAGAAACGTTTTTCGATGTAATTTTGGATGGAGAATACGATGTGCAACATAAGATAGCCGAGATACGCTTAAATGTTTTAGAACGGAACTCGTATGCTGGCTACCGTATGCTGATTCGGCTGATATTGCACTTTCCGATCTAAAACATTCAAGGGGTCTAGAAGCGATCTAGAAACGTTTTTCGATGTAATTTTGGATGGAGAATACGATGTGCAACATAAGATAGCCGAGATACGCTTAAATGTTTTAGAACGGAACTCGTATGCTGGCTACCGTATGCTGATTCGGCTGATATTGCACTTTCCGATCTAAAACATTCAAGGGGTCTAGAAGCGATCTAGAAACGTTTTTCGATGTAATTTTGGATGGAGAATACGATGTGCAACATAACATAGCCCAGATACGCTTAAATGTTTTAGAACGGAACTCGTATGCTGGCTACCGTATGTTGATTCGGCTGATATTGCACTTTCCGATCTAAAACATTCAAGGGGTCTAGAAGCGATCTAGAAACGTTTTTCGATGTAATTTTGGATGGAGAATACGATGTGCAACATAAGATAGCCGAGATACGCTTAAATGTTTTAGAACGGAACTCGTATGCTGGCTACCGTATGCTGATTCGGCTGATATTGCACTTTCCGATCTAAAACATTCAAGGGGTCTAGAAGCGATCTAGAAACGTTTTTCGATGAAATTTTTGGATGGAGAATACGTTGTACAACATAACATAGCCGAGATACGCTTAAATGTTTTAGAGCGGAACTCGTATGCTGGCTACCGTATGCTGATTCGGCTGATATTGCACTTTCCGATCTAAAACATTCAAGGGGTCTAGAAGCGATCTAGAAACGTTTTTCGATGTAATTTTGGATGGAGAATACGATGTGCAACATAAGATAGCCGAGATACGCTTAAATGTTTTAGAACGGAACTCGTATGCTGGCTACCGTATGCTGATTCGGCTGATATTGCACTTTCCGATCTAAAACATTCAAGGGGTCTAGAAGCGATCTAGAAACGTTTTTCGATGTAATTTTGGATGGAGAATACGATGTGCAACATAAGATAGCCGAGATACGCTTAAATGTTTTAGAACGGAACTCGTATGCTGGCTACCGTATGCTGATTCGGCTGATATTGCACTTTCCGATCTAAAACATTCAAGGGGTCTAGAAGCGATTTAGAAACGTTTTTCGATGTAATTTTGGATGGAGAATACGATGTGCAACATAAGATAGCCGAGATACGCTTAAATGTTTTAGAACGGAACTCGTATGCTGGCTACCGTATGCTGATTCGGCTGATATTGCACTTTCCGATCTAAAACATTCAAGGGGTCTAGAAGCGATCTAGAAACGTTTTTCGATGTAATTTTGGATGGAGAATACGATGTGCAACATAACATAGCCGAGATACGCTTAAATGTTTTAGAACGGAACTCGTATGCTGGCTACCGTATGTTGATTCGGCTGATATTGCACTTTCCGATCTAAAACATTCAAGGGGTCTAGAAGCGATCTAGAAACGTTTTTTCGATGTAATTTTGGATGGAGAATACGATGTGCAACATAAGATAGCCGAGATACGCTTAAATGTTTTAGAACGGAACTCGTATGCTGGCTACCGTATGCTGATTCGGCTGATATTGCACTTTCCGATCTAAAACATTCAAGGGGTCTAGAAGCGATCTAGAGACGTTTTTCGATGTAATTTTGGATGGAGAATACGTTGTACAACATAACATAGCCGAGATACGCTTAAATGTTTTAGAACGGAACTCGTATGCTGGCTACCGTATGCTGATTCGGCTGATATTGCACTTTCCGATCTAAAACATTCAAGGGTCTAGAAGCGATCTAGAAACGTTTTTCGATGTAATTTTGGATGGAGAATACGTTGTACAACATAACATAGCCGAGATACGCATAAATGTTTTAGAACGGAACTCGTATGCTGGCTACCGTATGCTGATTCGGCTGATATTGCACTTTCCGATCTAAAACATTCAAGGGGTCTAGAAGCGATCTAGAAACGTTTTTCGATGTAATTTTGGATGGAGAATACGTTGTACAACATAACATAGCCGAGATACGCTTAAATGTTTTAGAACGGAACTCGTATGCTGGCTACCGTATGCTGATTCGACACGACAGTTCGCGTAGGTTGAAAGTGATAAAATAATTTATATAGGTTACGAGGTTCTAAAGGGTCCAATGGTTGAAAATACAGGGTTTCCCAATAAAAAATCCCCCTCAATCTCGATGCAGAGGTATCAGATCCAAATGGCAATCACAGGATTCGAAAGCCCTCGAAACGGCGAGCTTGCAACAATCTTCGAAACCAGGTTTTTATTTATTTTTATTCTAAACCCGCGATTTTACAACGCATTTAAAAACGTTATTGAACGGCCTCTGCATCTACTTTACGGCGATTTCCGGCCTAGATTAATAAAAGCGATATACCTTGTATGCAACCTTGAAAAACGCAAAATTTGCAAAATGACGTAAGATGGCGTATTTAAATAAAAAACATGGTTTTGAAAATTGTTGCGAACTCGCCGAATCAAGGGCCTTCCAATGGTATCACTACCATTCCGACCCGATACTTCTGCATCGAGTCAGAGGGGGTGTTTTTTGGGGCACCATATAGGTGAGTATCTGGGAGGTGGGACTTACGAAAACTTACACAAACGAGCACCAGCAAATAGGCCTTGTAGAATGAACTTTCCAACAATTGTGGGCTTTTTAATAAGCAAATTATGGTGAGTATGACCAAAATTGCAGATGGGATACCGTAGCTCATGTAGAATAGGAAATTTGCGAGCATTTTATGGAAGCTGTAAATTTTGTGAAGTTACAGCCATCGGAAAGAGATCAAGATTAAAACTATCTCGCTGAACAAGTTTATCTCGAAGAAGACAGATGATAATTTGGGTGCAAAGATCTTAAAAGATGACAGCCCGCAGCCGGGGAAAGTTGCTAATTAGCGACTTCCCTCGGGACCGAACTGTCATTAAAGCAATTTAAAAGAAAGCCATTCCGCGATTTTTGAAGAATGTGTTGTGGAAGCTAAGAAAAAAGCTATGCACTTCATAGTATGAAGCGTTCGGACGGAAATCAGTTTTTGGTCCGCACGCACCACCGAGTGAATCGGGTTAGTTCGCGCAAAAAAATATAGGCCATGAGGTTCTAGATTGAATCGGATTTTTTTGAACACGTTCGGGAATTGTCATTGATGTCACCAACAAATAACTTCGTAGGATCGCTCTGCAGAAAGACAAAATTCAAAATTTTAAAGGGGTGCTCGGGCTGGTCATCCCTTTCCGCCGCCCCCTCCCAGTTGGTGAGCGTGGTATAGTGGATGGCGCGCTGAGCTGTCATTCTCACGGTGCGGGTTCGACCCCGCCCGGTGCAAATTTCTCTTGCTTTTTTGCGAAAACCATCGTCCTTGAGGCCTTTAACAAAATGTGTGAGTCTGGTGTCCGGGGCATGACCCGAAGCCCTGAGATTGTATTTGGATCAAATACAAACTAAAGTCTGGGGATCACGCGCATCTTCTGATTTTTACAAATTTTAGCGGATTCATACTAAAAATTGCTATTTTGTAAGGTGGCCAGAAGGCCTTATTACATTTGGTTGTCAATTTCTTTGCCACTGCTCCGGGCCACATAGCCCGGGGGGGGGGGATTTTTTGCCAAGAGCTTCTTTTATTAAATTACATTATTTTGGGCAGTATATTAAACTCGTCGTTTTGTTTTTGTTGATCTATTGAATAGCCTTAAATCTCAAATCTTGTTGCGAATCTGAATCCCAAGAACTTTATTTCTACCACGCCACACCAAACCGGCAAAATGGAATAGAAACCGAAAAATCAATAATCAATCGACGTCGAGGCGACATGCACTTTGCCGTGTGCGATTTTTGGCAAGACGCCAGCGTGGCTAATCTCCAGAATTTTTCGTGGGGTCTTCGGACGAAAAGCCCGCACCAGGTAGAAGGCGTAAAATCTGTCCCGAAGTTGCCCATTTAGTAACAATCCGATGTAGACTTCGGAGAGGCAAGCGAGATCGTAGATGAAGCTTGACTAAAATGTGATAAAAATGTGACTGTTAACTTTGGGAAGTGCTAGGAAAAAGCTAACTCAATGTTTCATCAACTTCCAGGCCAATTATTTCTTCGAAACCACGCAAGTTGACATTTTTCTTGAACTCACCAGCACCGCCCAAAATTGCGTCATTGTGCTGCCCATCGTCACCAGGCACCTCTACAAATTGTTGCTTTTGAATGCTAGGCACCGTATACACATACCGTTTCACCCTAAACAACCCCGCCGCCTCTAAAATAGTTTTCCACCAAATTTTTTTCAATTGCCTTAAAATTGGCGCGGATCCGTGAAATCCCTTTTGGGAGAGCTCTTTATTTCTGGGAAATTGCCAGCAGCGCTGCGGGACGTGCGCGGCTGTTTTTGCCCAATTGCTTTGTGAAAAAACTAAAATTCGCAGATTCTGGCTCATTTCTGAAATCCTCACTCAATTTTCAATCGCTTCGGGGATTTAATCATCGAATTTCGTCCTGGAACAGCCGAGAACGTGATTCGAAGGTGACAACAGAGAATTTCAAACTTGCCAGCTTCCCGCCCACAGGGCATACAAAGGCCTTCGACGTACAGGGCTGCGTTCTTCGGGCCGTAACCCAATTTTTGGCCTTTAATAAATAAGAAAAAGGCCAGAAACCTTTTCTGTTTAGGCTTCGTTTGCCTTCGTGACGAACTGTGTTCCTGAGTGGTTGTGAGTAGTTTAAACTGCTAGCAGTCGTTTTAATTGCTCAAAATCACGAAACATATATCCATCCCTTTAATAGAACTGCCGCCCTTGCTGAAGTGATTGGAAAAATATGACCCGCGGGTTAAAAGGCCGTTTGCGAGAGACCCGAACAATGCTTGGCACAGTTTTTTTCGATCCCATTTTTTCGACGGCATCTGAAAGAGCAGGGTCAAATTAGTAGGGCTGCACAGTTTTGAAAGTTTAAAAAGTTAATTTTTGGGGTTAAAATTGGAGTCAAAGTGGCCGACCCTCAAAAATTATCTCTTAAAACTACTGCACCAAATTGGCTAAAAATTGGTGACAATACCTAATTTAGGATGGGGATCAATTCTCTAATACATCATGAAGCACAAAAATGCGCGGAACACCGGAATCTCGCGTACCCAAAACAGTGATTTTGGATTTTCTATTTTACGGGTTTCCGAGGGTAACTTCTTTTACTATAGAAAGATGCACCAGAAAATTCTGCATTGAATGATGTATTTTCATTTTACCCTCCGGTTCCCTAGTTCCGCCATAAAGCATTAACTGCGCGCAAAACAGCCTCCAGACCAGGCCAAAAACCTCAAAACTGGCAGATTTTGAAATTGAAAATATCAAATCGCATCTAGAGAACGAGCTGAATCCATTGCAAAAAAGAGCAAAAAGAAATTCGGCTTCTAAATATGGGCTGAGATCCGGAAGGAATCGAACTCGGACCCTTCGCCTGGAAGCCCTCTCTGGGGCCGTGGTGGATTGCATGAGTGCGCGCCTACCAATCCAGTGATCGCGCGAGTTCAATCCCAGCCCCCCTTCAAAAACGTTATTTCTTTTTGCTCTTTTTTGCAGTCTACTCAGCTCATTTTCTAGATGCGATTTGATATTTTCAATTTCAAAATCTGCCAGTTTTGAGGTTTTTGGCCTGGTCTGGAGGCTGTTTTGCGCGCAGTCAATGCTTTATGGCGGAACTCGGGAACCGGAGGGTAAAATGAAAAATACATCATTCAATGCAGAATTTTCTGGTGCATCTTTCTATAGTAAAAAGAAGTTACCCTCGGAAACCCGTAAAATAGAAAATCCAAAATCACTGTTTTGGGTACGCGAGATTCCGGTGTTCCACTCATTGTTGTGCTTCATGATGTATTAGAGAATTGATCCCCATCCTAAATTAGGTATTGTCACCAATTTTTAGCCAATTTGGTGCAGTAGTTTTAGAGATAATTTTTGAGGGTCGGCCACTTTGACTCCAATTTTAACCCCAAAAATTAACTTTTTAAACTTTCAAAACTGTGCAGCCCTACTAATTTGACCCTGCTCTTTCAGATGCCGTCAAAAAAACGGCGCCGAAAAAACTGTGCCAAGCCATATTAGGGTCTGTTCGGGTGAGTCGCGGACGGCCTTTTAAATTAGAAGAAATACGATAATTTTGCTCACCAAAAAAAATCAACACAGCCAACTGCACGCCCATATTTGCGACGCAAATCAGTAGCAGATGGATCTCGACGGTGAACCCGGGAGCCAATCTAAAAGTCTAAATTGCCAACACTGGCATTCACTTACTTTTTTCCCCGGATCCGGTGATATATCAGCTTGGAGACCGTCGCCACAATAATGACCAGCGATATTCCAGGTAGCACCTCGGTGAGCAGCGTCAGGTTCGGATTTGCGGCGGCCATCTTCTGAAAAAAAAATTGGAACAATCTGGACATAGCTATAAAAATCGAAATCGAATACTGCATTTCCTCGGCCATGCAATAAGGTTTAAAAACCGCTTCGCGGCTTTTCTACCCTGATAAGCTCATAATACCAAACTCTGTATTTCACAATGGCGATTTACATAGTGCCGATTTACAAAATGCCGATTTCACATAATGTCGTTTTACCGAATGCCGATTTCATCAAGCCGATGAAAAAAATCAACACACGAGCTTTGTTTCTAGCTGATTTTTGCTCAGCTTTTTCATAAAGAGAGTAGTAGTAGGAATTTCTTAGGTCATTTTTAAGTACAAAACACTGTAAATATTATCGGAGTTTCGCTGTTTATTGTTTCGAGTACTTCAAAAATTATCGTTATTTCAAAAAGCATTTAATTGTTTTTGATTTTGTATGAAAATAAAACAAAAACCATGGAAACCACGATCGCAATGATTATGTTTGAGCTTAGACCAAGAAAAAGTCTGGGTTCCTGAGAAAGTTGGGGTTTTGTAGGACTTTTTCCCCACGAAGTCATCGACAAACTCGGCATTTTCTAAAATCGGCATTGATGAATCGGCATTATGTAAATTTGGTATTCTCAAAAACGAAGTTCTTCAAATCGGCATTATGTAGGTATTTCTAAATTGGAGATATCCCGTCTTACCTCGGCAGCCTCCGATGTCAACTCTGGACGCCCGTCATCGTCAACTTCATACAAATTATCGATGCCAAAGTTTTCGTAGGAAAATGAGATGCCGATACATAGGCATACAAACCCCGCAACGATTACTGACCACGTGGTCCATATCTGAATGGGAATTTCGAATTTCCGCTTGAATTTGAGTTTTAGGAAATCTTAGCAGAATGAGTTTAAAATTAAAATTCATGATAAAATTAGAAGATTTGAATTTAAGACTTTAGGAGATTCCGATCATCAAACAAACCCTACCCTATCATGCATTAACGGCATCCAGATGATCGTGAATCTGTTTAAATGCAGCAAAATGAGGTTTAGCGTTTGCGTATAAATAGCAGTGATATAAAACGTGAAAAGGGCATGGTAGGGCGGGAACCACTTTTCGATGCCGACATACCATCCAGTGAATATTGTCAACTCCCGTAATTTGAATGTGATAAAGTAGTTGATGTAGGTGATGAAGTTCTGAATAGCGACATCGTTGGGTTACAGTTTAGTTCGTTCCCGTAAAACCCAGGTTCGAGTCCTGCCGGTGACATGACCTTTTGCTTTTCATGAAAAGCTGTTAGTTGAACGTTTGTTTAACCAGAATAGGCCTTTAACCAACAAATCATTTGGTCAAAATATCATTTTTTCGAAAATTTATTTTGTCGAAATTTCAATCCACTGAAATGACGATTTGCGGAATGTTTGATAAGAATAATCGAGG
The DNA here is from genome assembly GCA_958295435.1 of Mesorhabditis spiculigera. Classification (NCBI taxonomy): domain Eukaryota; kingdom Metazoa; phylum Nematoda; class Chromadorea; order Rhabditida; family Rhabditidae; genus Mesorhabditis; species Mesorhabditis spiculigera. The sequence goes on from CATQJA010002544.1 coordinate 46,361, forward strand.
CGGTCTAGGCAATAAATTTTGACAAAATGACAGTTTAAAAAAATGAAATTTTGACAACATGAAACTTTGACAAAATGATTTTTGGCAAAATGATTTTCGACAAAATGATTTTCGAAAAAAATGGAAATAACCCGATTTGGGTGTCAGCCCTGAACTCCGGAACCTTACCACAACCAACACCAGCAAATACACTTTGTAGAATGAGCTCTCCATCAAACGTGGACTTTTTAATAAACAGATGATGGTGAGGAACATTAGAATTGCGGAGGGTATACCGTAGCTGGCATAGACCAGGAATTGTTCGAGCATTCTCTAAAACAGCCGGATAGCCTGAAATTCAATTTATGTATAGTCAAATTTTTAGTGGTCATTTCCCAAGAACGGCAAATCGCAGTGATGAAGCTAGCAAAACAAAAGGATGTGATGGGATTGAATGACTTTCCGCCCCCCCCCATGTACCGGGTTTGCGTGGTTTAAATGTAACCGGGTTATAGTTGCCGCTAATGACGTTCCCAACACAACGCAATTTATAGGCGCCAGATAAGAACTTTGATGATACGTCGCAGCTCCGCGTTTGCAAGGAACTTCAAGTTTGTTGTGCTAATTGCTATATCAAAATGTAGCAAACAGCGGGGTGGACACGAAGTCCTGTCGAAAGCGCCCGGAAGGCTCGGAACAGTCTCGAACATGTACAGTAACGGACAAAAGTAAATCACCCCCATTTTTCGACTTTCTAGGCCTCGCGTTGAAAACACCATATTTCTGGTGTAATCAACTCTGTAGATTCTGGATCCGTTATTGAAATCCGCCAAAACCGCCTTTAAAGGGCACGTTCAGGGAGGTTTTTTGGAAAAAGCAATGTTTTTTGCCGCGGCCGGGGGTCGAACCCGGGCCCCCCGCTCGGGAGGCGGGGATGGATACGAGTCAGCCACAGCTACAACCTGGCGAGGGGGGTGAGGGGCGCCCCACGCCGGAAAGGAGGGCAATCGCCTGCCACGGCACGGGCAGGCATTGCGTGCGGTCGCTACGTCCATAGGGTGTACACGTTGGGACGAGTACAGGGCCCCTGCTGAACGTGCGCTTTAAAGGTATGTTGAAGCCTAACTGCCCGATTACCGGAAATGGTATCTAGACACCCCATAAAAGTCCGGAAAACACTTATGCCGGCTAATTTGACATTGGAGATTACAAATATCACAATGGCGCACCTCGAAAACTCCATACAAAAAAGTTAGTTTTTGGCGGTATTTTGGGTTGAAAAGTAAATGGCGATTTTCGCACTAAGAATCAAATTTCCCGGCTTTCGGAGTATCCAATTCAAAATCATCATGTAATTTTACATCTAGTAAGTCGTCAACTAAATATTTTACAGCCACGAATTTTCAGAAAATCGACCTAGAAAGACGAAAAAATGGGGGTGATTTAATTTTGTCCGTTACTGTACATTATGTGACTCCCTTGTTTGACCGACATGAGGGCTTTATTCCTTTACCGTAATCTAAGAAAAGACCAAATTACTTTCTTGAATGCTTATTAAATCTATTGGTTTTTTTAATTAAACGATTTAATATGGTTGATTAATGGTTGAGCCATAATTTTATTTATTTTTGGTCCACCCCTTGACCGTGAATAAACAAATAGATGTTTATCATTTCATATTTTTATGATTTTTGTCGATAAACGCTTTTATCAGTTGCCTCGGGACTCGCTAAGTATATTTGATGTATATTAGCCCGCTTGCTTTGACCTGGCTTTTCGAACACCAGAATTGTCGACAGATGCATTGAGTGAGCGGAATTAAGCGTAGCAGTGCAGTAAAATGTCAAGAAATTCCATTTATTATCAACATTAGAATGTCTCTTTAGACGACTATTTTGGTAAAAACCATTCGCATCATGGAGAGCATATTTGGCGATTGTAGGAAGTCAAGGGATTATCCAGTTGATTGACTTATCAAACCAAATTTGCGTCTTGGGCTCCTTGCTACGCATGACGAGGCCAGACACAAGTCTGAAACCATACCAATTAAAAAATGTGAGAGTCGAATCTCAAAATAAAAATTTAAATGATAGACACGGTATGTAGAGAACCACAAGTTTTTACTTACATCATAATTCTGGCAAAGCATTTTTAGAACAGCATTAATTGCGGCTGCGGCGGTGCAACGCTGCTGTTATGTCCGGGTTGATGCTTCCTTGAGATCTCTTCTAAAATCTTGATGAATCTAGAAAAAAATTCGTTGATTTAAGCGGTACCTAACTCCTAGATTCTAATAATTTGCGATTTAGGGACCCGGTTGCATTTAGAGATTTAGTTAAAATTGGGCAATTCCTGGGAGCGCTTAACATAAAGGTGTACGGCACAGATGCTCGGACTCCAATCGATAACACGTAGCGCTGAATTGAACCGCTTCTAGTCAGGCTACGTTTTTCGCTCGTAACTTTGCTTTTAAGGGCTGTGAGTGTTCACAAAAACACTAACAAACTTTTCTTATTCTCTTTTCTCAAAATATTTCTGGAAACTCTCGAAAAAAGGAAGTCTTACAATCTTGCAGTCTGCTTTTGTCGTAAGAACGAAAAGACGTCATAAGCTTACACAGTCACCATGGTCCTGCCATGTCCTCAAATATCTTTATTTTTGTTCATCATCTCGTCTACAATTGCGGGCGAATACACGAGAACTAGCGACCGGATAAGACACGTCGTCTAAAATCTGTATTAATTAATTTTCATATCTGCGCTGCGAACATTATCGCCAATTTTAACGTAGTTTTCAGGAAAAAATTAAATTTTTTCTGAGGGTTTGCCTATGCCACGCGTAACGCACCTTCCGCTAGCTGTCGTGGCGAGCCGACTTGTTGGTGTCGCGATTCACAATTGGGGGCGCAATTGAGGCCAAGCTCAAAGATCTCCGGCGGAACGTCTGGGTTGCGGCACTTCGAAATCCAGCGAAACTTGTCCTGATGTTTTTGTCCACTCTGAGCTGCAGGAATGCTTCTGTAGTGTCGCTTTCCTTTTAGACGGATCCGATAGGTAAGTAATAGGCGTCTTTGTTCTTAGGCGGCCCTCCTCCTAGAGACCTAGAGTTAGATTCCTTGTCGCCTTATGAAGACTTCATGCCGTTACTCCCATTCATGAGTAATGGCGAAGTTTCGAAAAATCTCTCTAAAATAGTAAAAAATCAAATCCATACAACCAAGTAATTATTTACCTTAGCTCATTTTGGCTGGATAGTTGACATATGCATAGCCAAGTGCCAGGTCATGTAGGCACCATAGAATTTTGGAAAAATCATCCAAGTCGAGGCGACAACCTGAGGTATTTTGTGTTCTTTGACTTTCCAAAATTGATTGTGAAAATAGAAACGCCGACGTTTCAGAAAATCATGGCATTGTTTTCTATAGTAATTATTTAGATTGCCGATACGATACGAGCTACAAATTTGATAAACAAAAAGTAAGACTGGTGAAGGCGAGCGAAAATTTCGGAACTGGTGTAAAATTTGCTAAAAAAAATTGGAAATTAGTGTAAGGACTGCTAAAAAAAAGGAACATCTAACAAAACGCTTTAACGTTAAGAAAAGCAATAAGCAAATTCTAGAAAAATGAATAAAGATAAAAAGGCGAATCCGCTTTTACGCTATCTTCATTTGGTCGGGCTCGATTACACTGGCATATCGGCGGATTGGCCCCTGGCCAACAATCGATATCAATATAGCTAGTGTGGGAACAAGCATGTGGCTCTGTGGGGGGTCTAGGTACCAATGTTCCACCGTCGCTTTTCCAAAATCCGTGAAAAACGAAGGTTACTCAAAAGTCAAAATCTGTTTTGTTTAGTAGGTTTTAGTAGCCTATTTTTATTCAGAGTTTTTTAGTATTGATAGGTTCTTATGTAGGTTAATCCCTGATTTCTGTCAAGGTTCTTTCCCATTATCGGGGGCACGGGAGCAAATTCTAAGGTATGCACCTAGAAATGCCTGAACTTAATAGGGACTATTTTTTACCGTTTTCCGTAAAATAAAACTTTGCTTCAACTAGAAAACTTTCTAAAAATTTTGAAAAAATGTTGCAAAATTAAAAAGACGGTCATTTTTAGTCGAAAAACCGATTTTCTTTTGTCATTTTTAATCAAAATTTGTTGGGGTTTTTGCTTAGGAATATCAAAAAACAGTTTAAAACCCTTTTTACACATTTTATATTTGAAAATTGGTCCCCAAGGCAAACAATTTCTTCCCCCATAAACTCCCCCCTCCCCTTTAATGCAAGCGAAAGAACCTCTCTAATGTATCATTCAAGTCGGCAACCATATATTGCCGCAAAGTTATCGTTCTTTGGATCCCGAGCGTACGCCTGTACTTGTACAGCAAGAACATGAACCAAAATTTATTGAGACCCGTTCAACCGCACCTAGAAACGTTCAGAAGATGACTATAGTTGAATGCTCTATTGTCACGGGCAGATGTGTCTCTGGCGCCATACAGTGCGTGAGCGTTCCGAGGTGCAAACGGAATGATCGTTTTTGCTCGTCTAGCCCTAATGATTCCTGATCATCAATTTTATAAAAATACCCCAACCATCGTTGCACATTTAGATTCACATCAAATAAACGGCTTCGATATTATCTGCGGGATCACGGCGAAATTGATCTTAGGACGTAAAATTCGGATCGAAATTTAATGCCTTGTCACTTGACCAGACCCCAGTTTGCCATGCCGCACCGGACCTAAAATAATGTGTTTCCGGGGAAATGAAAGGCAACCGACGTTTTCTGGCCGGATTTTCCGGAATTGTAGGCTGGCCAGATAAAGCAGAGTAGAAACTACGAAATATCGAGAAACATTCTGAAAAGCCGTTGATGGTATGGATCAGAAATTACAGTTTTGAACCCTAAAAATTATTAACCAATCGCCAAACTATACCCACCTTTCCATATTAAATCCAATCGAATCAATCCATACATATCTTTCCGCATTTTTTCATAAGATAGCTTCCGCTCACGGCGAATCAATGAATAGTAAAATCACTAAACAGATAGCTCTGGTAGCAACTATTTTATGGTAGCAACAGCCGCATTTATGGTGACATTTTTAATTTGCATGTCTCCGTGGGATCAGAAATGGCAGTCCTAAAAAATTTTTATAGAAGCAATGATAATTACGCGAAAAACCAACGCAGAAAATTGATGAAAGTATGAAAAAACCTACCATTTCCACGTGTGTTTTTTTTCAAGTAAAAAGGCCAATTTCTTTAGGTTTTGGTTGAGAACTCATCAACGCTTATGTGATTGGTAAGCATTTTTCTCGCGCCATGCAGAGCAAGCGCATGAATCTTGGAAGAATCACCCAAGTTGAGGGACTACTAAAATTGAATAATGTATATGTAGCATGTAATTGAATATGTAATATGTATCTAGTTATATTAAGGCAGGAAACAGCAACGTGACACGTGCAAAGTGCAACGTGAAACTACCGAATTGTACGACAATACCCAGAGATAGGTTTTTTTTTGATGAGCTAGAAAAACTGAGAAGAAAAAGTAAGAGAGGAAGAGAAAAACGTTCAATCGCTACAATCGGAACCTCTACGCACCTAATCTCCTGAATTTAAAAATTCTGCTATGGATCCCATACGCGAAAAAGAGTATGAGATTTTGAACAAAGCTATTTGAGAAATTCAAAAAATTAGGGGTGCTAATTATAGAGATTTTGGTAGCGCGCCGAGTTAAAAATTGTAAAAAAACAAAACTATGTTTGCGTATAATGGTCCATATCGAGTGCTGAATTCCGGACTGTTTGGGCGTGGAGCAATATCCGCCGCATCATTCAAGTCCCGTGAATGGGCCAAATCCAATCATGCTGCGAAAGAGAGAGAGAGAGCGAGAGTAGCGAGAGTGAGAGAGGGAAATAGCGAGATACTTTAAAACTGGTCCATCGTGTAGTTTTCAAAAAATTAATTTTTCCGTTTCCACGTCCTTTTTCAAAAAATAACAATGGGAAGAATTTTAAGCTTTTTTTGAGCTGTCAGAATTGTGTTTTTTTTTGTTGCGTGCTACGCAAACAACCACAACATTTTGCAATGTTAGTTTATAAAATATATCGCCTCCCTCATGCTTTTATTCTGTTTCGCGCACAAATTGTATTATATTTATCCTCAAAAATCAAAGTATCGGCAAAGGAAATACAATTGAAAACAAAACGCCTCAGCCAAGCTTTAGCAAGAAAATTTTAAGGTCAAAGGTTGCCCTCAACGTTATGTCGAATCGCCGTTTGCACACAGGATAAAGTCGTATTAAACTCTTTGAAACGTTTCAGGGAAAATCTCTGTGAAACGCTACAATACTATCCACACCGCTGTCATCTTTGGCGTTAAGCCTTTATGGCACTACTTTGGTATTTTTTGTATAAAGGATTTTATTATATTTTTTAATTTTTTAATTATTTCCTCTTCTTTTCTTCTTCTCTTCTCTTTGTTTTCTTGTTTTATGTATTTTTCTCTTCCTGACAATCGAGGTTTTGTTTTGGAATATATATTAAAATGTTAGACCAACACAAGTTCCAGAAGAATCATATCCATCACGAGATGATGAGGATTGTTGGCAGAAATATTTTTTATCGTGAAAAACTGGTGATTTTCGATCAGGGCATAGAAGCTCATCGGGATAGATGACGGGGCAGAGTAAGGTTTCGGCATAAGATAGTGGTAAGAACAGTCCGTTGGTTAGACATACTTTGCTTAAAAATTCTCCACACAACCCAAGGGCTCAAAATCGTAAAATCGACCGCTCTGGTCAGGGTTAATATCCTTCAAATTGTTCGTCAGCTTTAAGTTTTCATTTATGTGTGTATTTCGTTACTTTGAGCCATATTTTCGAAAATTTCCATTAAAGGGGCTACGAAATGCCAAAAATGAGTGACGACCCGAAAATCGGAGCCCTGTACGTGGGAGGCCTCTGCACACCTAGGGCCGCGGGAAGCTCGCAGATTTGAAATTGCCTGTTGTCACCTCGAAATCACGTTCGCGGCTGTTTCTGCGCCAAATTTGATGATTAAAACACCAAAGCTATTTAAAATTGAGTGAGGATTTCAAAAATAAGCTCAGAATGCGCGAATTATGGTGATTTCACAAAAAAACCGGGCAAAAACAACTTCGCGCAAAAATCGAAAGAGTGAGGGCTCTTGTCCCGCAGCGCCCGCTGGCAATTTGCCAGAAATCAAAGAGCCCTCCCAAAAGGGCTTTGATTTGGCAGTTCGGGAGCCCCTTTAAGGCGTTGCTGTCATTCATGGCCTTTGTGTATACCAGGCTCTCCGCCTTTTGCCATGGATCCGTGTTCTAGACTTGTAGAAAAACGTACAGAATCATCAGCAACCCGTTCTTGATTGCAAAAATTTTTCAAACTGCATCTATTGTACAGCCGTTTCAAAAAAAAACCAATCTCTACGGCCCCATCTAGATTCAAAAATTTGACCCCACTTTCCTATGTGTAGGCGTTTAAATTCTTGTGTTTTACACGCTTTAGAAGCGATCATTAAAATCTGACTTGGTATTTTTTTTTGGTGGTTGATTTATTTTCTAATTTTAGAAATTGATACTTGCAGAGCATGCGTAAATTTTTGGCACAATATTTTTAAAGCCTTGGATTTTCTTTGTTTTTACTCATCCATCTGTTCTTGCATTTTGTTACAAAATTTTTCCATATCGTGGGTGACTTTTGCACAAATGTGCTTTCAGCTAACAGACAATCGGGACATTTGCCCATAGATTCCATTAAAATTTTTAATGGTCTTTTCGCATTTTTTTTGCACGTCAATCTCATCATCTTTGCAATTCAATCTCATCATCGTTAAATTTAAAATTTTGAACTTCGCCAGACATATCGACCGTTAGTTTGCCATTAACGCGGTATTTGTTGCCCATCTCTTACTGTCCTTTTGTCTTCCCATAGACTTTGAGTGATGCGTAACAGTCTGAATCTTGCTTTGTAGCCCTCAACCGGAAGTAATTTCAGCACCTGTAGCCAGACCTCTAAGGGTAGAGTCGATAGCAGAGAAATTCATAGTTATTTCGTGTTATTATTCATTATAGGATTAGTATACTATTAAGTACAGTTAATATCAACTCCCTCATGATTCCAATCACGTAACGGAATTTTTTGGAATCGATTTCCGGATTCCAAAATAGTGGCTAGAACCTCCTTTGATTTCTGAATTAACAATTCTCATCACTTTAATAGTAATGATATGGCCTCACATGAATGTCTAGGAAATAGTATTAACGATACTACTTCTATCGCAATGTATTTTCAATAGTTGCATTGCACGGACACTAGTAGATCGTTTTGAGATCAGGAACTGCACAAATTATTACTGATCCGGATACGAATTGTCCTTGCATATTTTCCACAGTAAAAAAGTTCGCATTGATCTTCGGTTTTCGTCATTCTCAATCTCGTCCGGATATCATTCCTCCACACTATTCCACGGAAAATAAATGGCATATTCTTACGATATGGATAGTCACTTTCAAATTATTGGTCGTACCAAGTGCCACATCTTTGAAAATCGAGTTTTCGAAAATTCTTATGACTGTTTCACTTGAGAAGAATGTTGTTTCAATCCGGAGACTTTCGTTTTTCATTCCTTCAAATAGCATGATTCCATAATTCAATTTTACTTCGAAACTTGCAAAAAATTTGTTGGTTTTCATTGCCGGCAGGTGGAACAAATCATCGACAGTACAAATGCACAAGTAGCCGACGTTGCCTTGAAATAAAGATTTTCCGCGTTGCGCATAGGTTCATTTTCATAAAGTATTTTAGAGAGCCGAGTGTCAAAGGAAAATGTCGACTGAATGGTTCAAAGTTAAATTTTCCGCGATATATTATGTGGGCCTTTTGGCTCCATACTCCGATAAATTTTTTGCCCTTTTTTTTGGGATCCACCAGAAATATTATCTTCATTTTGTTAAAATAGCTCCGTGTTTCGCGTTTCGCGGGGATAAAATTGGGTCTGACGCACAACTCCACGACGATTTTGCATTTTTTTTTGCCTGCGCCACGTAATCTTTATGTTCGATTCTATTTTTGAAATAATTTTTCTTAATTCCATCTGCATGAAGTTTACTAGCTTCCATTATTATAATCAACGCGTTTCAATCGTAGTATAGGAGGCTGAGACTGGCTTATCCATCATTTCTTGCCTATTACGCTCTTCTACTCTAACCGGGATCTGTGATTGGATGGAAGGCGATCAAGTTTCGTTTTTTTCTTTGTCGACAGATTTCCTTCTAATTTTTTCACAGTGTACTTCCTGCTTTTTGTGTGCGATTGGGCTGCCTGGAACTGTACGTTTCCATTCATGGCCTGCTTTCGCTTTCAAATATCGACTTTCCGTGTTGAGAACAAATTCCATTTGCAAGTCGCTGACTGGCTTCAACTATCACATCTGGTCTCAAGTTCGTAATATAAGTGCTTAACGTATTTTATTTCAGCTTCGTTCATTTAAAAGTGTTTGCCTTGTCTTTTCCGTTTTGTTGCCAATATCGACATCGTACGTTCGCTCTTTTTCGTTTTTCTGCTATTTGTTTTCATTCATTATGGCTTAATAAACGGTCATTACCTTCTTGTATTCTTCAAAATTCACTTTGCCGGATATGGCTCGGTTCCATTCGATGCGTTCGCTTTCCCTTTGCATGAAACGCTTTTTTCTGTGGAGGTGGTGAAGCGGGATTTCTATGAAAACATTTTTACCGCTTTTTAAGCAGCACAGCTCTGAAGGGTTCATAAGGGTTGTCCATTCAATCATTGAATTACTGGAATTCTATTTCTGAATTATTGGACTTTCCATAATTGTCATTTTCGATGACCTGGAGCCTTTTTGTTTTTAAAAATTTTCTTGCGATTTTTATGCTCTAGTCTTTACAAAATTTGTTCAGATTACGGCTGCAAATGGCTTGGTTCTGGCTTGGCTTTGTTTTGTGAAACTTGTAGGCCCTACGGCGCCTCAGATTTTTACGGTAATCTACCGATCAGTGTCATAAAGTTAAATAAAATCTTTTGCCTTCTCGTGCCATAAATGCGGATAGTATCGCCGTAAAAACCCGCTGATTTTTTTTGACTGAAGGCCTAAGATTGGTTGAAATGCCCCAAAAAATCGGGATCTTTTTGGAAGATTAGTAAAGCAATTACTTACGATTTTTAAACTCCTACATAGTCTCATCAGAAGAAGAAATTAAAATAACAACCCTTCACTGGTCAGGATGAAATCATGATAAGTGTTAAAAAAACATTCACGGCAACTTCCCGTCGTAGTTCATATTGTTGGTTCTGATCGTGTTGTATCTAAAATTTCATCAAATTGCCCTTTTTTACGAAAGCTCACTATTTTTCCTTTTTCGGCGCATATATTTATTGTTTTAGCATTAATTGGCTTTCCATCGATCAAATCCATATACCTTATTAGTGATGAAATCTAAAATTTATGTAACTTATAGTCTGCCGTCAAAACTCACCATTTTACTGATTTTCTTGGACGCACATTCATTTTTCGGGACTGGTCGGTTTTATATCTATCGAGCAGGCTGGAATCGTGGCGTTCATTGTACAGCTGACATTTTCTATAAAATTACAACGTCTTAAAAACGAAGAATTGCTTACTTTGTTCTTGCCTAGTCGCATGCTGGGCACATTGCGAAGGTCTATTGACCTTCTACTCGTTCGATTTCGATCTGCAAATATTTTTGAGAATAGAGAGAAACAACATACCCAAATATCGAAAGTATTGACGATCCACGTTGGTTTCCATTTGTTTTTTAGTTCTTAGCATTACCGTCTCTAGCCAGAACCGGTTTTTCACTTTTTTCTTGTTTCGGCTGAGTCGTGAGTTCAGCGTCCTAAAGAAGGCAATGCATAGAAAAATAATTTATGCTAAAAATATTGCGGGCTTTTGAAGTGGGGGGGCATCTTTTTTTGAGCTATAGGCCTAAGCTAACCAAATCAAGTTTAGCCTAAGCCTAACCTTAGCCAAGCCTAGGCCGAAGCCCCAGTCAGGTGTCAAATCGACTTGAAACTTTGCCAGTGGATAGAAAATCAAAAATAAAGTGGAGTTTCTTATTCTCTTTTTTTGCACAATGCCCCAAATTAAAAAGTTATAGGTCTTTGAAGTTACATAAAAAAGCATGAAACGACCCGACAATTCTGATCTGGACCTCATTGTGGCCTGCCCCCTTTTCAAGCTCCTGCGTCGCCCGGACTGGCAAGCTGTTTGGCGCAGTAGGTAGTGCCGTAGAGTGCAAAACTTTTTAAATTTTTGTAATCGCGTTCAAGTCTTTCTTGCGTCCAACTTTTTGCTTTTTGGATTTTACGCCAACAAACCCTAATTTGCGAGAGCAAAAGCCAAAAAGATAGAAAAGTTTTAGTCTCGAACTTTTGCCAAAAATTTTTCAAAAGATTGTGAGTCAAGCGCACTACCGATTGCGCTAGATGGACGTGCGGAGCGGAGACAAGAGAGGGTCAAGAAATCACGCCTGAAGAAAATGTGGAAACGGTGCGGTATTGGTGCAAAAGCCTGCGCAGAACTCATTTTTCAGACCACAAACTTAAAATGCTCATAACTTTTGAATTTGGGGTATTGTGCAGAAAACGACTTAGCGCACCTTGTTCCGTTTTCAATTTTCTATCCACAGGCCAATTTTCAGAAAGATTTGACACCTGACCCAAACAACCTTCCCTTGTAAGTATAGGCTAAACCTAAGATAGGGCAAGGCTTAGTATAAGCTGGGCCTAGAATAAGCCTAAGCTAAGCCAAAGCCAACCCTAAGCAAAGTCTGAGCCCAGCCAACGCAAAATTAAGCTAAGCCTAGTCTAAGCTTAGGCCTCAAAAACGATGCCCCCCTCGCAACTTCAATAGCTCCAACTTCTCTAGAAGTATTCCCGAAAACGACCCATTCGGCATTTAGCGGCCTGTACTCAAATTTGATTTATTTGCATTATTGGTCTACTAGTACTAATTTTGAAACATAAACATACACAACATCCGGTCTTCTTTGAAATTCATCATAATTTTCATAAATTTAACTTCAGACTTTCAGCGAAAGTTCGCTTCGTCGAATAGCGCCCCCATATACAAGCGCATTTTGAATTTTGGAAGAATTACCCAAGCCGAGGGTGTGACCTGAAATTAGGCAATTTTACGGGAGCGTGTATAACCAGTATTTAGAAGAAAAGAATCCGACAAATAAATGACATTTTATGAACGCCTCAAAAAAGACGTTCAGTCTCCATTTTCAGAACTACTAAGGTTAGTAAATCGGCCTCAATATGAGACCTGGAGAGAAATAGAGAAATTTCTGAAAAGGCCCAAGACGTTTCAATGGCCTGGAAAGGCAAGCGGAATTTTGCTGATGATACGGAATAAAACGAGAAATAAAAAAAATTCCACTGAAACATGAAAAAAACTTATTTGACGAATGACACACGCATCCGATCCGTTCGATCCCCATGTCAAGAGGTCCAGGAGTGAGATAGAGTGAGAGAGAGTGAAAGAGAACGACAGACGGAGAGACGGGCAAAGAGAGGTGAAGATGAGTACCGCGACAATTACAGGCTGCGGGGGGTCGCCCACCCCAGTGCGCAGGCATGCATGAATGCAAATTGGCCCATGTCATTTTTGCAACTGCGCCGGTGGAGGACACAGTGGGGAGTCTGTTTTAGGTCAAAATAGACTGTGAGGATGGTGCATGAAAGAAACCAAATCCGGATGAATTAAGATGGTCTTGAACTTTCGGCAGCTGTGTATGTCTCTCACTCTCTCTCTCGCTCTCTCTCTCTCTCCCTCCCTCTATCTCTCCTTTTCTCCCTCTCTTTCTGTCTCTCTTATTCTCTCTCTTTCTCTCGCTCTCTCACTCTCTTTCAGGCCATGTCTCTCTATCTTGCTCACTCTCCTTCCGCCCCTCGCTCTCTCTCTCTCTCTCTCTCTCTCTCTCTCTCTCTCTCTCTCTCTCTCTCTCTCTCTCTCTCTCTGTGTCTCGTCTCTCTCTGTCTCTCTCTCCCTCTCTCTCCCTCTCTCTCTCCCTTGCTCCGTCTCTTTTGTATTTTCAGAAAAGCTTTGCAGTTATGATATTTGCTGTTCCGCCAAGATACGCTTTTGCACTCAAATTTATTCTCACGATTCAAAGGGTTTGGCTTTTGTTATTTTTACACCCGCAGCAGCTTTAGAGCAAACACCATCCGGACATTTCGTGCTGATGTACCGAATCGAGGGTCGAGAAACTGGAATAAATAAAATAGATTTAAAAAAAATAAATTGGAACGAACGAAATTTAGACAGCTCATTCAAAACCAAGTCGATTGATTTAAATTTTTGCTTTGGCTAATCAACATATGCGTAGCGTAAAAACCAAAAATAAATTCGTTTAAGTTTAGCCTTTTAGCTACTAGTGATACGCAACATTCTGTAACTCAAATTTACCTGATCTAACGCCGCTGGGAACATTGTCGCATCTCGGAGCACACCCTTTTCTAATTGCCGTCGCGGGGCGAATAGGGTGCCAAAATTTCGCGGTAATCCTTAGACCAATCTTCGAAATGGCTAGGGGACCGAGAAAATAGTTCTTCGATAGCTATGCCCCGGCCGACGCACCACTTTTGGCGAGTTCTGTCGATCGTTGAGAAATTTTTGCGCTGGCTATTTGTAGGAATGCTTTCTGGATGCCTTCTTGTATTGATGCGACAGAAAATCGCGTTTTTTCAAGGTTCTATAGTGTTTATTGTTTCGCTCTTGAACGCATCCGTGTTGACATCGAAACATTTTGGAGTTCATCTGGTGCACTTCCTTTTGTTAGCCCAAGACGAAGAACTCCGAAAACTCCAGCATTATTTAAATTTGTTGGAGACTGCATTTTGCGATGCCAAGGAATCCCATGCTTCATCTGAACCGAATTTTGGCAGAGTCATGGTAGGGGAAAGGTCTGCCGTGCTAATGGCGTAAGACCGGTATGATTCCGACCGACGCCAGCACCCGGACATACAATTCGTTTTGACATGTTTTATTTGTTTTGAGCACAATTCTCGCCGACCGACGCACCACTTGGGCTGATATCTTGGTTAAAGCATGGCTTAAAGAGTTTTACATATTTGTTGATTAACACAATTCGTTCCTCGAAGATATAAATAGTCTAGGCGTTGTTTTGTGGGGAAAGTGTGAGGCACCTTTGCATGAGATTGCGCCACTAGTTGTTTCTGAATACGTACTCGAAAATCGTTTCGTAGAAGCTGTGATATCCTCGATATTTGGCTTTCTTATTAGGCATATCAGCACTGAGAAGTCTTTGCCGATTGAATTCCGAATGCCACAATGGACTGCCAGCCGGCTCGTCACAAAGAAATTGATTGAGCCAAGAGACGAGATTTGATGTTTTTGAACACGATTTTCAAGGCACCTTTCGCCGAATCTTTGGCGACTCCGGTTGCCGCTTTCCCCGCATTTTTCCTAAACGTGTCAATGTAATTATTTTTGGCGTTAATAAGCACATTCTACACATTTTATTGAGGTAATACCTAGGATTTGCCAGGGCCGTCGCGTTTTAGAGCTTACGATCCCGGTGAGTCTGACCCGATTTGTGGATGACCGTAGCTTTGTGCTTTTTCTTCCATAAATCTTTTCCAAACACGAATTCAAAAACGGACTCGCGGAGACCTGATGTATGCCTCAAGCAAGGTTTTCGAATGGGTTATTTCAAATCTTAAAAAAGTCTGTTGCGTTCCGACAGGTTCCAGTAAAACAGCTAATCCTGGGGCTTTTTCAATCTCCACAAGAACCACTGCATGGCATTATTTTTTTCTAGTTCTCAGCTCGGAATATTTACGTAGGCGCGCTCCTGTCTTCATGACCACAAAAGTCCGGTTTGGTAATACGAACATGTTTTTGTTTTACAGTAAAGCTAGGAACAGCTAGGTCTGCTGCCATTCCTTGCATTTTCAATTAGTTCTAGAATAGAATACCAAAAATGTTTATAGCATCTTTAAAAGGGTGAGAATTGCCATGCGGCGTTTTTCGGGTTTGTCTGGGTTGCCATCTCCCTTCACTCGCGGCTCGTCTCCCTTGGGGCTCCGCCCCCCTGGCTCGCTAACACAGGTTCGGGATTTTCAGCAAGCTTTCAATTACCATCAAAACCAGGATTTAGCTCTGGACGGACTTTGGCCCGGCGGTTTCTGCATGGATTCGGAGTTGAAGCATGGCCAGTTCTCATTTTGTATAAAAACCACCGTTTAGGTTGATGTGCTTGATTTTTTGAGGTTTTGATGCCACTTTTTAGATACATGTAGTCAGGTCAGGAATTTAATGCCTACAAGGGCCTTGATTTTATTGTCCCGCCCTATTCTACGGTTTCCATACTACTTTCGAGCCGGTATTGAGCTAAATTTTACTTTATCTAGGCCACGAATGCAATGGGAATGTGCTACGCCACGGCTTTTCGATATTTCTTTTTATTCTCTTATTTTTTAGGGATTTCTTGAACAATGAGACCCTTAGTTTTAGCGAGCTTAAGCCTTTTTCCAATTTCTATCGCAGATTGGCATCGATCGAAATTTGTTGGTTCTGTAATGGCAAAATGCCGATCTCAACGTCAAGCGACGGTTTTTGGTTTCACGTTAACCCTTATTTTTTTACTTAATTCCACGGCATCACGCTTGCTTTCTAAGCTGTTTTGAAGCACAATTAGCATGCGCTGGATTCTTCGTATTCCTTTGTTAATGTTGTGTTTTGGTAGTGTTTGAGGCTGTCCTCGTCACTCGGATTGTTGTTTTTCGCGAACGTAGTTTTTTTTTTAATTCCTGTCGCAACTTCGCATCGAATGCGACTTCTGTGTGGCCCAAAAAAAGGCCAAATGACCCTTTTTTGGGTTCACGTTGACCCTTCATTGTTATTTAATTCTAAGTTTCTCTTTTGCTCCTCAGCCTCTATCTTAGCGCCGGTTGATTTTTCAATGGCGACCAGTACTATCGGATGGCAGTAGGCAACAGCTTTATCATGCTTTTTTTATGACGAAATTATCCTTTAACGGTTCCCTGACACTCGAGCCCTTTTTATTTAATTCTACGGTTTTTCTTTTGCTCCTTGCCTTTATCTAGCGCTTTTTCATTTTTAAATGGCGTCAGTCCCGACGCGTATGTAGTAGGCAGGCGGCTTTTGATATGAATTTTTTAAGAACATTAACCGCAGAAGTTCTTGGACAACGGGTTTCTTGTTTTTAGCGAACGTAGACTTTTTCAATTTCTTTTCTGAATTGTGCATTCATTTCGAGTTCTGCATTGGCAAAAAGTCTATCTCATTGTCCACCCAACTTGGATGCGTTTTGGTTTCACGTTAGACATTTCTTTTTTATCTTTTATTTCACGCTTGTCCATTAGTCCTAATGCTAGCGCTGTTTCATTTTTAGATGGCGACCAGTACGATGGGAAAGCAGCAGGCATCAGCTTTTCATGATTTTTTACAATCTTCCCATTTTTAGCATGTCTTTTACATTTTTTTTTAAACGATCGCAGCCTTTTTTTGAATTTTTGTCGTGCTGTGCAAGAAATGTCAAGTTATTGACGAAAATTACCTCATCGTCTACCCAACTTGGATGGGGTTTGGCTTCCATTTTTCACTAGCTGGGTTTCCGTATCTTTAATTTTCTAGCGTCATCTCGAGTGCGTCTTTTCTTGACGATCACCTTCGTCCCTTCCGCCCCATTTCTGAGAGCTTCTTGGATTTTCTAGCGTTCTGGTAAAGCGCAAAGGATACGCGAGCAAATTTTTGACCCAGTCCAGTTTTTATGGTTTTCTTGGGTTGTGTTCAGAAATGAGCAGGTTCGTTCTCATTAGACTTTGTTCTTCGTCTTCATTCGCTTTCTACGTCGTTGTGGAATTTCATCAACATCTTCGCCGCATACGCTATCGATTTACGCTCAGAAGTTCTGCATTCTTGCGGTCTTCCAGAACCATCGTGCTTCGGAAGCGCAAGGAACAGCTGAAAAAAAGCATATCATTCTCACTTTGAATGATAAACACTGAGATATCCACCTAAATTTCAAAATCGGGAATTTGATTGATAAAACGAGAAAGGTCCGGTTAAAACAATTCATCGGTTTTTTATTCGGTTTCGAAAAAGGCGAATTCAACCAGCTTTTTGTTATCGTTACCTAGCAAAACGATTATCTTTGCACGGCTAAAAACCCGTAAAATTTATACCCAGATCCAAGCGAAAAACACGTACCTGAGACCTTGATGGAAGTTTTAATCTTGTTTGATGTAGAAGTTTCAACGTCGGAGCAACTACGCCATTCATTGAAGGCTTTCAGGTGGAAGAATTATCCAGGTCGAGGAGCCTCCTAAAATGTGTCATCGTATAAAAACCAGGTAAGCGTAAAAGGACGATTATTTAAAGATTTAGCCGACTAATAACTCAAACAGCTTGATTAAATTAAAATAGGCTGGCTAAAGAACTACTACTGACCAACGAGGCAGCCGGCCTCGTTTAGTACAGGGTGGCCCGAAAGAGTGGTGACCGCAGCTTGCACACAGAATTTCTCTGTTCCCTTATGGGTTTGGGCAAGGCGGGGTTATGGATTCTGTTTCCTATAGATGTTGGCTAAATTTGAGCATACGCTCAGCGCACAACGCAGTCTAGCTTTTTACATTAGGAATTTAATTCCATAATTCAAGTCATGGATTTTTTGAAATCGACAAAATCTAAAATAAATTCCTGTGGAAGAAAATACTTAACGATGCCTTTTCCATCTCTTTAACGAGCGTGCCTGACGTTTCCGGTGAAGCTCGTGGTGCAGCTATGGCTCAGAACCCTCCAACTTGGTCAAGTGACTGAGGCCCGTTATTAAGGGTTTTGACCAAACCGTTTTTTGCTCGCCAAAAGAGCGATCCTGCAGCCCCAACCCGAACCCGCAGAATTTTTTTTATGTAGCCGGTCTGAAAGGCCAAAGTGTTGGCTACTTCTGATTAAATTTTGGGTTCGCTCGCGAAAGTCTTCATCGAGTTATGAACCAAATTTGGGCTGAGTGTCTGCGTGCCAGCACCTCCGTTTTCCATCCGCTTCCGCGCTAGTTTTTCCGAGTTTGAGACAAACAAATAAAAAAATGGTTATACCATGTGGAAGATAATTGTTTAAGGAATATAATGTGCTAAAATGAGCTTTCCTCGATCTATAGTTTTTCAGAAAATCGAAAAAGTTTCGGTCACCACTCTTTCGGGCCACCCTGTACATCAGAATATATCGCCGGCTAATGGCTGAGAAAATAACATCTAACAAATAATATCTATCAAATAATTTTTTGAAAAACAGAAAAGTAGGTGAAAGTAACCAGAAAGGTTTTTCAGATAAGATATTTTTTCAGATTGCTTTTTTGGACAAAAAAAGATCCATTAAAAGACCGATATAACGTAGCGCAAGTGGCGTTGTCAAAGGTATTTTTAAAAAAAAATCATTTTCTGGCAAAATCGGTACAGACAGCTTCATTAACATTTCAGTAGAAAACGGAGATCATAGTAGCGCTGTCTTAACTAAAAAATAAAAGCAAACACTTTACGGCTGGCTGGGCACTTCTGGCAGTTTGCCAACGACGATGTGGTGCGCATATGTTTAGCCCCCGAGGGTCAGCGATCTTCTTTGTGGCCCGAGTGACCGCACAGCTGACCTCTAAAGCCTCGATACTGAGGCTGGATAAGAGCCAGTGGTAGATGGAATCTATCTAATAAAGACCTCCCACTAGGCCGTATTGAAAAATAAAAAGAAAGCAAAATTTGAAAACGCTAATTGCGAAAGTTGGCTCTCCAGCTGGTTTCTGGCAGATTAGATATTTTGTTGATTTGGAATACCACTAAATTCTTAAAATTTCTGAAAAAAAAGGTTGTTTATAGCGCCACTGTATCAGTTGTTGTGGGTTTTGATTATTGTGGGTAATTTGAGATGATCGTCTTTATGATAGAAAAAAATTTATTCAAATAAATATACATATCGATTAATTAGAAAATGAAAGCTCCGCAGGGCGGCACTGCAAGTGTCGCCATTGTCGTTGCCTGAAAATGCATGTTTCGAAGCTTCGGGGCTATAATGAGAGATAGGCGAGAAGGAGAGAGAGAGAGAGAGAGAGAGAGAGAGAGAGAGATCACGAGAGAGATCGAGAGAAAGAGAGAGAGAGAGAGAGAGAGAGAGAGAGAGTGAAATTGAGAGAGCGAGTCAAGGAATCATTTTGAAATGCATTTGTGTATAAGGTTAGCTATTCGTATAAACTACGGTACTTTCCGTGGTTACCTCCTTACGAATCAACTATAAAATAAAGAAAATGTCAAGCACCATTTTTAACCGTCCAAGAAGTTGTTTTCGACTGGAATTTTTGAAAACTGGAAGGCAGCGCAGAGAAAGCTAAGCAAGTACAGAATTAAGATACGACATTTCGGCAACAAAAAACGCTTTTGCATTCAAATATGGGGAAAATCGATCAAGCGTGAGCCAACCAGGCGAAATCGTCAAAAAAGTGGACAGAAACCGCAGAAAAAGCATCTCCACACGGGGAGCAGGACAAGACAGGTCGAGGTCGAACTCCCCTCGGGAAACCCAGGAAATCCCTCCCCTCTACATTGCCTTGCAACTTCCCGAGAAAATCCAGCATTTAGGTTTCTAAATACTATTTTTACTTGATCTTTCTTGATTTGATAAATGCTTAGATTATGGTGATTTTCTCAAATCATTCTGATCTTTCCTGCCTTTTTAAAGGGCCATTGAACGCTATAAATCTTCGGAATTCACGAAAAATCGCGAAAACGTGTTTCCCAAAAGTTATTTCCACGCTTTGTATAATTGGTAGAAGTCCCAAAAATCTTTAAAATTACCACAAATCGGTTTAAAGCCGCTTTTAAAGGACCATTGAAGGCAAGAGTTAAACGGCAGCAACCGTTGAACTGAACAAGTCTATCCTCTTTAAAACCTTTAGTATCCTGAATCCTATAAGTTTGCCATACTGCCAATTTTGTTAATAATATCAATTCAATAATTTTGGAGGATTTGGTTGTCGGCATCTTATCGAAATGGAATTTTCAGAATTTCTTTTCTCAACTGCGGTGATTTTTTCCGAGTTGATGCCTTCTTGAAAATGGCGTCCGAGTTGCAATTTAATTTTGCAATATACTGTAAGTTCTATTAAATCATAATAGCTTCGGAATTTTGCGTTGGTTTTGATGATATTACATTCTATTTCTTTAGTGAAAACCACGTCAACTAACGACAAAACGAATCTTGAAGAACACTATGAAAACATTGGTAAATTGTAAGGTATGCCTTTGATATTTTGTTTATTATTCAAACAAAAACAACTGATCTTTATAATTAAAAGATTTGCAAATTAAAAGTTTTATGTTTAGGAATGAGGACGTCTTCGGGAAAAGAATTCGCTCTCTCGATCACTCCGAAAATAATTGGATGGAACGGATCGATTCGGAGCGTTCGTGGGTTGCTCCATTGCATTGAATAGAAGGATGACAGGAAAAATATTGTTGAAATTAATTTATTGTGAACTTGAAATGGACCACATTTTCATCCATTCTTTTCGAACCGAGTCCATTTTAAAATTTTATATGATAATGATTTGACGCGATCATTATTCAATCTTTAGGTTTTATCCGATTTCACGGCTTTTCTAAAACGCATTATTTTGTTTTGTTCATTAACCTTGCGCACTTTGCTTTGTAAAAACCAGCTGGTCGCTGGAGGGCTAAAACCACTCGCGGATGTGGAGGTAGACTTCGATGAAAAATGGAAAAGCCTAGACCGAACTTTCAACGGGAAATTATTGATTTTATCGATTTTTTTGCACATCATGTTGTTCCAAAAGCCTGGCCGTCGAAATAATCGTCGGTGTGGACATTTTCTTTTTTTATTGATCATAGGCATATGTTGTTCAAAAAAATGCTGAGCCTTTAAAAGCATATCATTGGAAAGATCCAAGAAGGTGATAACGGAGGACCTTATCAGATTACGTGGTTAAAAAACCGGATATCCCCGTGGAGGATGATGCCATTTAAGAGAACCCCCAGAATCACATTCATTAATTTTTCGAGAAAACAGGAGCATCAGATGCTGCACAACAGTTTGCATCAAATAGAAAAATTTATAAGAACAGAAATACGCAGTATTAACCGCATTCCGTTTTGCGAGACTGCTCAAAACGAAAACGACAACTAGCTAATCCACTGCAAGCCACTGTGCACAGACGAATAAAAAGAATATAAAAATTTTCTATGCGCATGAAAAGCCACGACGAATCACCTATCAAAAATTCATCATTAAACCCGTTTAAGCCCGGTGAAGCCGTAAAAAAGAGTTTCAGGGAAAAATAGGAGAAGAACACGACCTTTTCCATAAATTGACAATCGGACTTTTATAAACGCCGTGAGCCAAGTGTAACTATTCAAATCAGGAGGCTACCAATCCCTATAGACCGAATTATCCTGTTGTATACATCATGTAGGGTAAAATAAGGGATTAACAAAATTGCAAGCCAACATTACTCAATTTAGGAAATGCTGATTTTCGAAATGGTGACTTTCGAATTAGTGGACGGGAATCCAGTCAGCTACGCAGTATACAAATTCGACAAAAAAAATGCCCAACCTTCACAACGCGAGCGTTTGAATTTTTTCAACTTGTGTTAGGATTATACGGGTTCACCCGCTGCAATAAGTTAAGGTGTTGCTGTATCACACAAAAATTGCTGAATTTCTGCGGAATCGACAAACCAAAATGGCCAAAAGCAACACCAAATAGACAAGGGAACACAAGTCATTTAGTCCAGCCACCGTCTGTATGCACTCACTGGGCAATCCGCCCCACCTAGTCATGCTAAAATTCGCCAGCGGATTTAACAACAACTTTCCCCTATCACTGAGGGAAGGTTCGTTCCGCTGTTATTTAGAACTAGCACAACGAACTACACAAAAAGGGATAGAGGCGCGCGATCGCATGCCATCGCATGCACTACCTATCCGAAGAAGCCAACAAAAGATATATAATGTTAAAAATACAGCACCTCGCGTAAAAGCTAGGCAATGCCTGCTAAAGTTCAGTGACGCTGTTCGGTGATTCGACAAGAAAAAATGAAGCGAGCGAAAAATTTACAAGATATGAATTTAAACCTTGAAACCACCGGCAAAAACGCTAGTTTTCACAGCCAAACGAATAAATACGAAGATGTTCACCTTGGAAATCGTGCAGAGATGCATCAAAATCACAAGATAAACCTTTTCTTATATAACTAAAGTTTTCGCGCCGACCAGTGGGTATTAAACGACTTTTCCGCCGGTTCGATGTCTGTCCAACAATAAAAAAAGCAGGCTCGGAAAAACGGCGGAGTGCTAAAAAGGATTATAGAAAAATCGATATTTGAAATTTTTTTGATAACGACAAGCTTTAATAAGACCGCAGGACCAACGTCGGAGCCCCATTGATGGCTAAGAAAAGAGAAGATAATCTTCAGCATCACAAAAGACCTATTTGTTTTAAGAGGTGAAGCCGTACCACGAGCTTCCTTCTAGGCCCATGCAATGCGCAAGCCAAAACGATGAAAAAAGGGTTGAACTGACTCTCGAGACCGTTGACGCGGTCATGAAGGCGTTCAGGAGGAAATAGGGGAAAAGAAGCTAGAATTTTATCCTGCTATTTTTTAATCTTATTTAATTTCTTTCTGATAGAGTTACAAATCACTGCAATCTGCGCCTTATTCTAAACGGCCGACCACGTCACCGCAAACTGCTGCGATTCCGAGATCGTCATCAAGGACAAGGCCAGGCTAAAGAACCAGCAACCCTGCGTGAAGCAAAGCGCCGACATTTGAAACTCAGAAGGAAAATTTAATTTCGCACAAATGCGGATCGGGATTGCCCCAAGAGAGGGAGGCGATGTGACCTATGCTTAGAAGCGAGTTGTGCCGAGGTCGGTATTGATTCCACCTGGCCCCGTTGTGCCCAAAATCGACCACAACGCAGAAGCGGGGAGGAACCTACATCGCTAAAATGACGGGCGAAGCCAAAGAAACCAAAAAAGTAATGTGCTATTTCATAATTGTTGAAAAAAATCTCCAACAGCGCAGCCTAAATTATAAACATTATCGGCGTGCAAACCCTGGAAAAAAAGCAAAAAAAGCAGGTTGAGCAAAAAATCAGGAGAGCCGCACGGGGAACTCGGCACCCGACAATCCCGTTAGGCTTGCAGTGTAATTCATGTTAGCCACCAGTGGATGGACTCCGGCAAAAAACGATTTTCGGAATACGCATGGAGAAAGCTACAAGGTTGCGATCAGAGCTACGCTTGTCACGGATGGCTGGCAGCCTTATAGATTACAGATATCCCGGGGTCGCAGGGATAGCTGTATTCCTGGATCGAGTGGCGCCCACGATGCCCTCCAAGAAGAGTGGAAATGGATGGACGCGCAGAAAAGGAGCAGGTGCCGCGACAGTTGGGTCGCAGCCACCGCTCTGGGACTGAATGCCGCACGAGGCAGGCCTTACGCTGCACGAGCTGATCCAATTCATCCTTTTCAAGGATCGCGAATGTTACGATTGCGGCACTCCGGCAAAAAACCGATCTTCGGGATGAGGATGGAGAAGGCAACTAGGCTGCGATCGGAGCTGCGCCAAGCATGGAGGGAGAGGTCACCCGGTTTCGCAGGAATCGCCGTATTCCTCGATCAGGTGGCCCCCACGATGCCGTTCAAGGATGAATGGAAATGGATGGACGCACAGCAAAGGAGGATGTGCCGCGACAATTGGGTCGAAGCCACCGCTCTGGGACTGAATGCGGCGCGAGGCAGGCCGATTCCGCTGCACGAGCTGATCCAATTCATCCTTTTCAAGGATCGCGAATGTTGCGGGTGCTGGGGGGACGCTTTGATATAATCTCATGAAATTATGTAAAAACTTTCCACAATATAATACGCTCTATAATAAACTTCTTTTCCAAAGAGTAAATGTTGCGATGCATAGAAAATGCAGGGAACGAACAAAGGCAGGCAAAAACAGCACAGAAAAGAGCGAGCCTGAGGAGCCTAGAGAAAGAAAAGGGAAACGATGGTGTGATTGACCTCAGAACAACCACCCAATAATTATACCCCCGCCTCATCCCAATAAACTCACTATTCTATATATCTATAGCCACACTAAGAATCTAGCCAACCGACAAGCTAGTATTCTTTATAAGCGCAACCTAAATTATAAACATTATCGGCGTGCAAACCCTGGAAAAGTGAAAAAAACCAGGTTGAGCAAAAAAAAAACGCACCAGTCGATGGACTCCGGCAAAAAAACCATTTTCGGCATACGCATGGAGAAAGCTACAAGGCTGCGATCAGAGCTACGCTTGTCACGGATGGCTCGCAGCCTTATTGATCACAGAGATCCCGGCTTCGCAGGGATATTCTCTCTCTGCTGCCGTATAGGCGCTGAGGGAGAAAAAAGAAAGGAAACTGAGAAAGATAAAACTGAAAATCCTGCCACCGCCTCGACACCTCGCTGCGGCTTGAGTTCAGATTAGCCTAGGCTTGGAATGTACAACGAGGGACATGGCTCGGACGCAAGAGGGTAGCAGAAATCTTGTACCGCGGGCTGGCCGAAGCCGAAGAAATGTTAAAAATATCTTTTTTCCCGGATTATGGTGGATTATTGTGAATAACATTTTTTTGGCATTCCAGTCCAATCGGGTTCAGCAGAACCTAAAAAACAGAACCAGAAAGCAACCAAGCGCCAAGTCAAGGGAGCCCAATGACCGGAGAGCCGCAAAAGAGACAAAGAGCAGGAGGCATCCGGAGGGGTAGCAAAAACAGGCCAGCGAGCCAGGCGCGCCAAGGGGACACAAAAAGAGAAATAGGCAGGCCAGGCAAGCAATGCCGGCAGCCTAAAAATAAGGAAAAAGAAACCCCAGGGCAGTTCAGAAATCGTAGAAGAAAAAAGGCAAATGCCAAGGTTGAACAGAATATAAACCAGGCGGGTGCCATGGGAAACAAGCATCCAATCGTGTTCTACCATGGCGTCCGTCGACTTGACTCTGGAGACTGCTGAAGCTGTGAAGAAAGCGTTCAAGAGGAAATGGGAAGAAAAGAGGGTAACAACAGTTGCCGCTTCCGCTTAAGAAACGCTTCCGCTTTCAGATTGAGAAGCAAGCAACCGCGAACTGCACTGCATGCGAAAAAAACTGGACACGTTGCAGCCAACTGCGGAGACTACGAGATCGACATCAAGGAGAAGTTGGCCTGTCTAAAGAACAAGCAGCAGTGTGCCA
The DNA here is from genome assembly GCA_958295435.1 of Mesorhabditis spiculigera. Classification (NCBI taxonomy): domain Eukaryota; kingdom Metazoa; phylum Nematoda; class Chromadorea; order Rhabditida; family Rhabditidae; genus Mesorhabditis; species Mesorhabditis spiculigera. Next base: position 71,674 of record CATQJA010002544.1, read on the forward strand.
GGTAGCAGCAGATATACAGGAACTAAAGCAAGATTTCTTTTAAGATGCGGAGGCGGATGCCCCAGACGCGGAAAAAGGTGCTTCGCGGTTACCGAGCGGGCGTTTCTGGCAACTATCGAGCGAAAAGGAGCTGTCCTTCCGGTCAGCTCCGGGGAATGTAAGTAAGAGAGAGGGAGAAAGAACTAGTAAAGAACTACAAACAGAAAGGTCTGCGAAGGTCCTTTCCCGAAACGGAGGTCCTCAAGTCCGAACCTTGAATTATATTATTATATTATACTTTGTCACTTATTTACGCCAATAAACACTTAACGTTATTTGACCACTGAAATAACCGTTAAAGCGTTCATGGAGGCGAGTTGTACAGAAGTTGGAATATTTCATCTTCCCACACTGCCCGAAGTGGACCACGACCCAACGCCTAGGAGGAATCTACCTTGACAAACCCGCCAAGAAGCTCAAAAAGCCCGAATGAAATTACTGAGTGTATATTAAATACGTCGTGAATAAAAAATTTTTTTAAACAAACCAACAAGTATCGAAGAAAAGCAAGTTAACCATGATGAGGGAATTGCATAGGGATGTGAACACGAGGCTCAGCAAAAGGGCCTCGCAGCTCAAAACGGAAGAAATATCGAAGCCGTAGAGAAAAGAGAAAAACATTTCATGGAGAAGTAGATTGGGTAGGATATTGCGAACAGCTAAAAATACTAAAAACATACACATTACCGAACTAATTGATGATGATACACACAATGCCTTCATTCTCCGCGTAAGACAGCAAACCCCCAAGGTCTCAGGGCAAAATGATGCTACTAATATAACCCTCTCGTTTAAAACACTAACCCAATGCCACTACTTGGCAACAAAGCAACACCCCGAAAACCGATGACTATGTCCTGGTCACGAAAACTTGTAACGGCACCGACTATACATTGAGTAAATAATCTAACTTTCTAGAATGGTCGAAATTTAAGACTGTTCTATACAACCCCCATTGCCGCTTAGAAATGGGTCTTTCTTACGCTCCTAGCTAGGAGATAGCCTTGAGTTTTTGAAGCTACCCACGACTTTTACAAGATCGTCGTCTAAGTGGCCGCCTCGTTGGCTGATCATCATGAAGTTGGGGATGTAAAATTTTAAAGAGAAGTTACGTTTTAAAAATACACAAAGACAAACGACTATGCGCTCTTTGTTTCTTGTAAAAAAAATAAAAGCACCCTGCCCCTTTAAAACGGATAGCACAGAATTTTGCAATTTCATGAGCCTATCAAAAAATAGCCTTTAACTCCTAAAATTACACATGATAATCTACTTCCACAATATTCACTACAAAACCTACCGATTAAATTGAAGCGGCGTATTTAAAGTGAAAAAGTAAAGAAAATTAATTTAATTTGCCGTGACTTCACCGAGAAGAAGATGTTGCGCACAGCTAAAAAACACGCGATACCAGGAGCAAGTGTAGACGTTAAAATTATATATAAAAGGCATAGCATCAAAAAGTCATCTATTACCAGAAATCCAGACCGTCATGGCGACGCTGGACGTTGTGAGCAAGGAGCCCAGCTTCCAGCAGGCCCATTAGCTGGAAGTGAAGATGAACTAGCCCATATATCGTGTGCTCCGCCCAAAACGACAGAAAAAATCAGTGCGCCAAGGTATTACTTTTCATTTCAGAGCTCTAACAGTATATAAAATAGTAATACGACCTGCATCGTGTATAAAATCGATAAAAATGGTAATTCCCATGAAAGTTCGGCTCAGACTTTTCCATATCCTATCGGGTTTTAGCTTATACCGCCTCTGTTTTGGCGGCCAACTGGTTCTCGCAGTATTTTTTAATTGTGCCTTGATTGGTTTGATCATTCTATTTTTATGTTTCTAAGTTTTCGATTTCTTAATGATGATAAAACGTAATAAGCCAAGAAAAACAACACGCCCGTTTTATGCAAATTCAGGGCGAATTCGAACACGCAATGAAAGGCAGAAAAGCTCGCTCAGCTTGGCAAGACGGTTAATGCAGCTTTTTTTTAATTTTAGCCATCCGTTGGTGCGTGTGTATTTTATAGGTAAGTGTGTGGATTTACTGCCTACATTATATTTCATTGCAATCCAATTTTATTAAAAACATTTCATCAAAGTAGCAAGGTCGCTGACGCGCGACTTTTTCCGCCCGGGGTGTGCTGAAAAACAAATATTATCTCAATAGTTAGCATGTTTTCATTCAAGTTATAGAATTTTAGCATGAAGCTAAACTAAGTTAAATTTTTACAGTTTTTGTGCTTGGTGCTCGAATCAAGACGGCTAAATGACTTCAGTAAAGTAAATAGGAAAGAATCGTGTGATTTAGCGAAATATGCAAGTAATGTTTGATAATTAAACGCTTGTACGGAATGCTAAAAAAATTAGCGAAAATTTTAGCTAAACCAACTTAAGTGAGTTCAGGGGTAAAAAAGATGTCGGCTTGCAAAGTAAATTCTTGAATTAAACTCTACAATGCCGATCACGGATTTTAAAAAATGTTCAAAACCCTTACAGGAAGTTCTTCCAGCATGGGATTGTGTGTGATCAGGCATTCCCGGTCCATTTGCCTTCTATCGTTCTGAAAAAATAATGGTATAAATGGTAATAAGTTAACGTATTTTTCCTAAGCATATTTACACTATCATTAATACAGATACTTGTGGTATTCACTAGTGATGGTATTATTCAATTCTCAAATCTAATTTGCATCCGCCAAACCAAATCTGCCGATTTGATTCGAATAAGCTTTCAGCACTTCCAATCAAATCGATTTGATTTGGACTTTCGGGGTTTGAGTTCAAATCTGAAAATTTTTGAACGAGGATTTGAAAGGAGTCGAAAAAATCGATAGCTCATTACACGTATGCTAGTTTTATGATGGTGTGCCTAATCAAGGTTAGTTCCGGTTCGCGCAAGCTCGGCCCAAGCGATTTTCTGATGTTTTGCATGCCGGCATCTCAATAAATTTTGATTAAAGGCCGGAAGCTTAATCCATCCTTAGGATTTGATTTGAACTCGTCCACTGGGTTTCAAATCAAATCTGTCGATTTGAAATTGAAATTTTTGCCTTCAAACATTCAGATTTGAGCTCTCAGATTTGACACAAGATTTGATTTGAATAACCCCATCACTAGTATTCACTAAAGTTTAGGAAAGCTTACGTACCTTTAAAATTTGTGCCTAGCCTCCTCGAGTTCCCTGGCTCCTTCTTTTCGGCAGCGCCGTCATTCCGAGCTCGGGCAGGGGAGTACAGTTCCTTCTCCTTCTGGAAAATTTAATTGGCAGGCAGCAGTTGATTACACATCACAGTCGGGCAGTCCTAGAGTCCTTAAAGGGGCTCGGAGGTCGAAATTCGTGCGTGCTTGCGTTTGATTGAACTTACTGGCCAAAAACGAAAGGCTCCCTACCGAGAAGCAGGGACGTAGCGTAAGGTGGGCCCCCTGGGCCCGGGCCCCCCCCCCCGAAATCTTATGATTTTTATTTTCTCAAAAATTTTGCTGCCTGCGGCGCTAATTTTTCACGTTTTTGCTGCTATTTGTAGAGCTACATAGCCTTTTCTCTAAAATTTTTGCCTGCGGCGCTGTTTTCTAGTTAGTTTTTTGAATTTTTCGAAAAAAATTTTTCGGGCCCCCCCGAAATTTTTTTCTGGCTACGCCCCTGCCGAGAATCACCAGAAAATTGGGGAAATTTCGTTGCAAAAAATGTAAAATTTTGAGTAAAACTGAAAACTTCTTAGGACGAAAACGGCTTTTCCGGGTGGCCGACAATTACATGTCGTAATGCCTGGTAAGGCGCCTAATCTCTCGATCTCGGTGATTTTCTGGTCAATTTTCAGAATTAAAACGTTTAGAATCATCAAAATTCGATGAGGATTCCAGAAATGGCTTTAGAATATTCAAATTCCTGCGTTTCACGTCCAAACAGGAGCAAAAGATCATGTGGCGCGGTCGCGTTACGGACGCAATTGGCTATTTGACAGGAATCAACGCGGGGGGCCGTGGACCAGATTTCGGAGCCCCTTTAAACCCTAATTTTGATCAAGCGGCTAGCCCAAACCATATAAGATTGAAAATCGTCAAAGTCACCTACGGCGTCGTTCCCCCGTGGTCGCCAAATGTCGCAAAGTCACTTCTGCAGAACATGAGGTCCCTGGTGATGAGGAAACCGGAAATTTTCCCTTTGTTCGGGAAGCGTTGAAACGGCTTTTTGTAATTCTTCAAGTCCGCAGAAGCTTTTTGATTAGCGGATTTCATTTCAGAGGGTTCGTTTCGAGGCTTTTCAGGTTTTTTATGCGAATTTTTGCTGGGGCGGAATTGTGCCCTGGATCTGGTCTGCCATTTTGGTCGTGTTTTCCTTCTGAGCTCCGAGCTTTTGCTACCGTTTTATGTTTGTTTTTGTTTTATCAGCAGTTGTATGGCTTGTTGTTCCCGCGGGCGCATCGTCGGAGATAAAAATTTTTAGCGCTTCCGCTTTTCGTCCTCATATGGCTTGAATCAATTGTAGCCAAAATTGAAGAGAGATTCAATATATATATGGTTTTCAAATTTCGGAGTATGATTATTCAGGGCTCTGTATGGCCTTTTCAGACATTTCAGTACTGCAGTGCGCATACGATTTCTTGATGCGTCGGTTAGAATATATAAACAGTACGATTTTCCGTGGTGACTTGTTGCCTCAAAATTTTTCGGGAGCTTTGGCAGTTTTACTGGGTGTGTAAGCATTGTGCTTGTACGCTTCCCATTCCTGGCTCTCTGAGTTTCAAAGTTTAAGAGCTGCACGTGAAATCTGATGTTCAAACCGGCTTGTCCGAATCCCGGTTTTCGAATTTGAAACATTGCTTGTTCTTGTCCAAAATCGTTAATTGGTGTACGGGGCTCATCATTGTTGCACCGGTTAATTAGAATGTGCTGTGTGGGGCCAAATTTTAAGTTTTCATTTTTCAATTTCAACGAAGTGCAATTTTTGTCGTAGCAAATTTATCTTCTTCATTTCTTCTTCATTTCCCCATCAACCTCTCTCCGTGTTTTGTTCCCTTTGTTGCCGGTCGGTACGCCCAATATTGCGCTCGAGTAAGAAACCCCGTTTGGAGATGGCTTTGTAGATGGGCTAAAATTAGGTATAGGTACGGTGCTCTTCCTTGATGTTGCAGTGGTTTTCGACTTTTCTTTGAATTACAGATTTGGCTTCGTTTTTTCAGTTCCGAACGTACGTTGCGTTGTCGACGTGATTACCATTTATGTGGTGGAATTTTGCTCTTCTCCTTTCTCCGTCTTCAACTTGAGCTTTTCATTCACTTTTCAAATTTGCGTAGTGGTCGTCCCCATGGTAGGGAAGTCATTTTTTGTTTCGTTAAATAGTCGTTCGCTTTGTTCCGCTGGAAGACGAAGAGGCCATCTATCTCGTGCTTGGCAGACGACATTGTCTCGGCCAGGGCAACTCATCGGTAAAATTTGCCATTGCGTGCTACCATAACCAGTCGTATACCGGTCGTATTTTAGTGGATACTGCAGAGCACTCGAGCTTCCGTCTCAAGAAATTCCTCGAAGTTCGTGGTTGAACCCTATACTTGATAATTTTTTACTATCTTAGACCGTCGATTGAAAAAATTGGTCATAGAATTCGAAGTTACACTTCTCCCAACAAAAATTACTCCGCTCTAGCCGGCCGCAGTCGGGTTCGATTATTACGGTTTAGGTAATTATCGAAAGCTCCCGGGAAGGCGAGTCCAGTACGTCTTGAAATTGAAATTTCGGATATTTTCGACTCAAGTCATTTTCACAAAAAGCCAATTCGATTTTTTAACCGGCTGAAGCTGTGGCCGTTTTAGCGACAGGTTTTCAAGAAGCTGTCGCTGAGCTGTTAGGAGAAGCGCAAAAAACTTTAATTGCGATGTTTAAAAACCCGCTTGTCAGAAAAGCATCAAAAAGTCCACGCGTTTTGCAAAAGTATTAGAAAACGTTGGAAAAATTTAGGATTTCGAAAATCGAAGAATCGTGCTGCTTGACTCGCCTTTCCAAGAGCTTTCGATAGAAACCAAAACCGTAAAAATTGGGCGCGGAGGACGTTCTTTTGGGGCACCCTGTATTTAGGCACTTTTCTTTTAAGCCTTTTTAACATCGAAAATCTGAAGATCGAAGGGCGCCTACCTTTTTAATTATTTGCAGTTTACCGTCTTTTTGTGCCGGGAGCGTTTTTCCGGTTCCATTAACATCATCTACCTGAAAATTCAATGGTTGTTTCTTGTAATCTGATGGGATCATAAAGAGAAGGCTACAGAAAGAGAGAGAGAGAGAGAGAGAGAGAGAGATGGAGAGAGAGAGAGATAGAGAGAGAAAAGGCTACCTTTTCATTGGCTTCCCGACAGCCTGCGCCTTCCTGGCTGCTTTCCATTTGGGTAGTCATGGGTGATCCTGAACATACTGGTTTGCATCTCCTTTTCATCAATATAATTTTGCTGAAATTTGAAATATCAACATGTAATTAATAACCTAGAACCCACCAAAATTCATTAAATCCCAAAACAAAAACAATTAGGAATGTTGGTTGCTCTTGGCCGACCATTTTCTGGAAATGACTTTCGTAATCGCTACAAACAAAACCAAAACACACACCTAATAATTAACGTTTTTCCATCTTCCATCTCTCCAATGTGTGCCTATTAAAACATTGAAATGAGTGCAGTGCAAAATTACCGTTGAAATCCATGCTTCTTCGGTATATTCAAATTTATATTCTTCATCGTTTAAATCGATTTCAAAAGAAATCCGGTAGCCGAGAAGTTCGACACCGGTGGGTGTGTCGCCTCGTTGAGGGAGGCGAACATCATCGGAATGATTGCCCAACTCGAGGCCGAGACCTGAGATTAGAAAATTTGCAGGGATTGTAAATGCAATAAAGGCATGAAGAAAAATAAAATAAATAATGAATAGGATTTGTGGTTTCCGATTGTCCTCAAGGTTCTCCGTAATTAAAGAAAGCGGGCTCTTTTTTAAAGGACCATTGAAAGCAAAAGGTAGACTGGGAGTTTTCAGCATCAGGCCATTAATTGACTCTGTTTAGCAAAATCATATTGAGTGACGCTATCAACAAATCCAAGCAACAAATTTTGGCTTTTCGCTATTTACGACGGTTTAGATCCGTTGCACTTCGATATACGTTTTTGGTATGATCAAAATTTGGTTAATTTTAAAGCTTGCGTATCGGAGGAGATAATGGATATATAGTCAGCAAAAACGAGAGAGAGAGAGAGAGAGAGAGAGATAGGGAAAAAAGCAGGGAGAGAAATAGGGAAAGAGAGCGAGAGAGAAAGCGAGAGATAAAGAGATAGCAAGAGAGAGAGAGAGAGAGAGAGAGAGAGAGAGAGAGAGAGAGAGAGAGAGAGAGAGAGAGAGAGAGAGAGAGAGAAGGAGATATTCAGTCGAAAAACAGAATTCGGAGCGCCGGTTCCCCGTTCACAGTAGGATCGGTCGATCAAATCGCAACGCGGCGGCGTTGGGGAGAAGAAGCGCAACGTGTATCAGCATCGATTTGACCGGAGGGGTCCGGCAGACGATGAAAAACAAGGGGCTTGAGGCGGGCGGCCGAGCGTGGGAGGAATGCAAAACAGGGCCCTATCCTTCGTCCCATGCATCAATCGATGGCCGAACGGGTGACCGTTTAAAGGGGGTATGGAAGGCGAGAAGCTTCTTTCTATATACGCGAAAATCGAATCCGAACCAAACTAAAGTTAGGATTTATCTAAAATCCGGAGCGACGCATTAAAAAGAAAACATTAGATTTTGAGAAAGAATCTAATTTTCAGCTTGTCAGTCCATAAAATGAGCAAAAAAAAAGGGAGGGAAGGGGGGGGGGGGGGGGGGGGGGAAAAAGGGGGGGGGAATTTTTTGGGGGGGGGGGGGGCCCCCGGGGGGGGAAAAGGAGGGGGGAAAAAAAAGGGGGGGGGGGGGGTTTTAAAACATTTCGAAAGTCTTTAAGCATGTTCCTGCGCCGAAGTCGTCACTAACTTTTTCTACGACAACGAAATCGAAAAAGCAGCCCCAAGAAACAACATTCTAAACTGCAAAAAAACGCAATTTCGAATATTTTTTTGAATACCTTCGGACCGGGGAAATGTGGTTGGTGATTTTGGGGAAAGGGGGAACAAGGGACATGAGGCGAGGGTTACGGTATTTTTGGGGGGTGGCAGGGCGTGGTGCCCCTGTGCCCGGCTGTCCGATGAAAAACCGATAGCGCAGGGGTGGGCATGGGGAAGCCGGGGCGGCAGAAAATCGTGTTAAATGTGAGTCACCCTGTTTTGAATATTTTTCACTTATATTAACGGAGCTTTTTCTCTAAATGTTAGCTAGAAAGTGGTATGTGTGTTATTTATAGGTAGATTTGTGGATTTACAGCCTATATTCTTAGCGATACAAATTTATTAAGAACACATTTCATCAACGTGGCGATGTCATTCACACGCTCGACGTTCTCTGCTATTGGTGTCCTGAAAAACGTATTATCTCAATTCCAGGCATCATATAGCATTTTTTCATGAAAGTTTGTGTTGTTGTTGTTAAAGTTGTTTAAAATTTTCGTATTCGGAGCTCGCAGCAAAAAGGCTAATTCGATTCAAAAATGCAAAAAAGGAAAACTGCGTTTGATTTATCGAAATATGCGAATTTTTTTAGCCATTAAACGTTGATGCGAAAAAAATTAACGAAAATTTGAGCTAGTTCAGCTGAAATGAAATAAGTAAAAAAGCTGACTAAGAAAACTCTTATTTTTAGGTTGGCTTACAAGGTAAATTTATAAATGAAATTTTACATTGCCGACGACGTCTTTTAAGAGTGCAGTTCAAAAACTTACAAGAACTGTTGCCATTTGTTGAATTATCTTACATTGTAGAATTCAGTGTAGCATACGGTGCAATTTCGGGGCCAGAAAATGTTGGTCTCTGCTTTATTCACATCGTTTTGCCTTTACATGGTCGTCTCATTAGGGTTCTGAGCGGCCATCGAGTTGGTGTTTACAGCTTTCGTGGGAACCGGGTCCATCCGGTGGGTTGTGATCGCCGATGCGGTGACACCATTAGTTATCAGGGGGATTTTTCCCAACCGCATTTCATTTAAGTGTCATGGTAACTCACTTCCATGGCCGACGTCATTCCGAGCCTAGCAAGGGCAGGTATGTGGCATTCTGGAAAATCTAAGGTAGAAACGCTTTACATGCCATAACTGAGCAATAACCTTACAGCCCCAGGCCCTGTAACGCTAAATTTTGAATTTCGTAAATAAGATCTTCGAAAAAGTGAAAGTCGAAAAACTATTTTCGCGAATATGTTTCTTGAAAACTACAAAAATTCTATGCAAGGAATTTTTTTATTTTTTTTAGAACAAAGCTGACAAGGGAATGGCAAGTGCACGAAGTGGAAATTCGAAAAACGCTCGCGGCTACCCTAGGTTTTCGTCTACTGCGATTCCGATGCACTATTCAGAATTAGGCACCGAGGTCTGTAAAGTGAGGTACAGCACTTCCGGAAAAAGCGTAATTTGCATGCGCGTAATTAGAAAAATCTACTATAATAATTTTGCTGTGGTGTTCGTCTGTCTGTGTGTGTGTGTAGCCGAATTCAACTCGAAGGGGAAAGGAGCTAGAGCTTAGGACTCTTCGGATTCGGATAGAGCGTGGTCAGAAACCCCCAAACTGATCTCTCTCTCTCTCTCTCTATCTCTTTCACTCATTCTCTGTATCCCTCATTCACTGGCTTTGTAATATCTTTACAAAGTACTAAGAACGAAAAACTTTCTGCCTAGTACACGATGTAACCACTTTTCGCCTTAAGATATATTAGAAAAATTCATTTACCGATGAATAGCATTAATATTTTATTGTCGAGCCTTACGTTAAAGCCAAAGTTTTGAAAAATCTGGGCCTCAAGCTTTAAAAACTTCAAAGGCCTTACCAATTTTATTCCACACCCGTTGCTTGGAATCGGTCTCAAGCCGCCTCCATCCTTCTGGCTCGCCGCGTCGCGTGATTTATTACTGAAAAAAAGGTTGTATACTACTGATTCCGGCAAAGAAATAGCTGTAAAGCCGTCAAAATGCTCAACCAACCTATAGTTTATGTCCAGCTGTGCGTCTGGTATTGAATTAGCGTCGTCGTGCGTCTATACAGGGTGTCCCAAAAAAAACGACCCATCTGGCATTTCGCCGTGTTACATCCAATCGGCCCCAAATTTGGACCAGAGGTGTATCAGACTCTAAATAGCAAAAATCCTGACTTATAACCCGGTAGCTACAGTAGTTTTCAAGTTATGGCAAAAACAAACATTATTTCCATTTTTCATAGGGTTTTCGTGGAATTTGACCCCTAAACATTAAGTGAAAATGATCCAGTAGGGGTTCTTTACCTTAAGAAATTTTTTCCAGACTAAAATTAATTAAATAAGCTTCGATTTGAGCGATTTTTACAACGCAAAATTACCCAAGATCTTAGGCGAAATTAGGGATTCGCAGCCGGAAGTCGATGCAAATCGATGCAACGTCCAAAAAAGATAGCCAATAAAACTGTTCAGAATTCTGGAAAAAAACAGTATTTTTGTTATAACTTTAAAACTACGGTAGCTATGGGACTGTAAGTCAGGATTGTTGTTATTTAGGATCTGATACACCTTTGGTCCAAATATGGGACCGATTGGATGTCACACGGCAAAATGCCAGATGGTTCGTTTTTTTGGGACACCCTGTATATCTCTTCAACATCATGCTTTTCTTGTTTTTTTTTGCATTACCAAATCAAAATACACACCTAGTATTTCGCATTTTTCCATTTTCCATCTTTCCAATTTTAGAGGTATGCCACACTTTCCTTAAGAAATTGTAGTGAAAACAGCGTGAAATTTACCGTAAGCTGACATGTTTCTTCGTTATGATTAATTTCATATTCTTCATCGTTTAAATCGATTTCAAAAGAAATCCGGTAGCCGAGAAGTTCGACACCGGTGGGTTATGTCGCCTCGTTGAGGGAGGCAAACATCATTGGAATGATTGCCCAAATCGAGGCCGAGGCCTGAAATTTGGAAATTTGCATGAGTTGTAAAAGCAACAAAAATCCTGAAAAGTAAATGAAATAAAGATAAACAAATAATTACTAGGGTTTATGATTTTGGATAGTTGGAGTTTTCTTCCTAATTAAAAATCGCTAAAGGAAAAATGAAAGCAAGGGGTTGGCCCGCTGGTTTTGACCTTAATCCAGAAATGGAATCCGCTCGGCAATCTTAAATTTCACCATTGATTATGTTAACATATCAAGGCAAATTGTGGAATTTTGTCTTTTTTTGACCTTTTAAAGCGGTAATCGTTTGTGCCAGCGTTTTCGGCATTTGATCCAAATTTTTTATATTGAGGATTTCGCGGTGGGGGAGATTATAGATATAGGAAACGAGAACGGGAGAGCGAAAGAGAGATAGCGAGAAAGGGAGAGAGAGAGGGAGAGAGAGATATTCAGTAGAAAAACAGAATTCGAAGCGCGCGTGCCCCTTTCACAGTAGGATCGGTCGATCAAATCGCGATGCGGCGGCGGTAGGGGGGAAGAAACGCAACGTGTATCAGCATCGATTTGACTGGACTGAAAAACAAGGGGCTTGAGGCGGGCGGCCGAGCGTGGGAGGAATGCAAAACAGGGCCCTATCCTTCGTCCCATGTATCAATCGATAGCAGAACGGGTGAGCCGTTTTAAAGGGGGGTGTTGAAAGCCACCAAGCTTCTTTCTAAATACGCGAAAATCGGATCCGGACCAAACTAAAAAACATTGGATTTGAGAAAGAATCAAGTTTTAAGCTTGCCAGTCCCTTTATACAACGCCCAAAAAACCTTTTTTAGAGTAAAAATCGATTGCTAGAATTAAATGAATTAAATTTTGGCACATCCCCAAGCCCGGGAAAGACGGTTATTCTTTTCGTGGGGCTGCGGGTGAAAAAAGCGTGGGGAGAGGGATACGGTATTTTCGGGAGGCGGCAGGGCGGAGTGCCCCTGTGTCCGGTCGCCCCGAGAAAAATCGCGATAGCACGCCGGACTGGGCAAAGGGCAGCCGTGAGAAAAATATGAAAACAGGCGCCGCTAGCCTGCTTAAGAATTTATTTTGGAATCGAATAGGCAAGAGGGAAATCTACTCAAGCTCAAGATCAAATCAAAGGAACAAGGGGCAAACAGTCAGTGCATTTTCAGTAACTTTTTTTCTACAGAGTAGCTTAAGAAACATTTTAAGAGACCTTGAATTAAATACCGCGTCGTTTCTTTCCGTAGCAGGCCAAGTCGCTTCGATTACCGAACTTAAGTGAAACATCCGATTAGCTTTTTACTGTTGGTCCCCCAATGCCCTTTTGATGGGCACTGTCTGGCCCAGAGAGGCGATGCGAAGTGTCTGTCTGTCTGTCTGTCTGTCTGTTTGCCTGTCTGTCTGTCGTTTTTAAAAGGTCACCAGCCGGCGACCCCAAGCACGTGTCAGAGATATCTCCGAAAAATCACCAACTTGCTCCTAATCCCAAGCTACTGCCATATCACCACGTCCGACTTGGCGACCAGATGCGAAGTATCGAGTAGTTTGCGTAAGCTGGCCAAACTGTTGGTGAAATGTGATCTGGTGTCTTGCGCAATCGGTAGACAGCTACTTCTCGACATCGATACAAGGCAAAGAGTGTGAGCAAGGCAGAGAACGAAAAAGAGAGGGTGAGAGAAAGAGTTTGGGGGTGAGAAAGGAGGGAGATAGAGCGAGGGACAGAGAGAGGGAGAGAAAGAGAGAGAGAGAGACAGAGAGAGAGAGAAAGGGAGAGCGGGAAAGAGAGGGAGAGAGGGAGAGTGTTTGTGTGTGAGTGAGAAAGTATAGGGTCAGAGACAATCCCACAAAAATAGGACCAATTGTAAGGAATTTTATTTATTTGATGACGATTGAGGCAGCAATCTCTGTCGGTGAAGATTTGAATGTCTGCGCCTTAAATACCATCAAATGTTTGCCACGTAACCAATAAACTTCTAAGAGGTGCGGTTTAAGTTGCTGTGTCCGACTCGCGCAAAGTCTTCGCCAAACTACTTTTATTTCTGGACCATAAAAAAGCAGAGCTGATGTCCCTTATTCTCGCGTCCCTTTTCGGTTGTCGCTAGCAGCTTATATCCGGATTGAAGGTGTGAAATCTGGAAATGGAATGTTAAGTGGTTCTCGCTCCCAGGCCACCGGCTTGGGCTTCTGCAAAACCCGGGTCTTAGAGTCTCGGTGGGATTTCAAAACAAGCCCTAGCACATCTTATGCAGAATTTTTTGCTGATTCCGAATCTGTTTTCAAAAACCGCAAAATAGTTCGGATTCAAAAATTCATGTATGAAGTTTTTAAGTCCAATTTAAGCTAAAAATGGCAAACTTTATGCTCACTCATTCTCATCCTCCTCATCATCCTGATTGGTTTTTAAAAAAGAGTATATCGTCATTTATTCCGTCGAAAAAGTTCTTCAACTCAAAATTATCAAAAATTGAAAAATTTGACGATGGCCTGCAGTTGTGTATGGGACTGGGCGAAAAACTACGTCATTTCCAACGTTGAATCATACCAAAAGTTATCCATTTTTCCACAAGTGCTCCAGCCCAATCATCACGTTGCACCATGCCATTTCTGAAATTATTCATTAGCCGGGGTATAACGCGACTTGACAGATTCCGAACCGAAGTTAAATTTTAGCTTTGCGACTCTGCTATTTGCGCGGATTTCCTGTATTTCCAAAATTGCTCGGGATTTACTTGACATTTTATCTACACGAATTTCAGCAAAAAAATCATAGTCATAAAAATCAAAATGGTCCTGGACCTCCCTCTTTTTCTCCTCCTTGATTTCTCGTCGGAGGTTGTTTTTGTAGTCGACGGCGAGGGCGAAGGGGGCTGGTCTGGAAAGTCGGCGTTAATTGGTTGAATCAAAGCAAATTCCCGGACTTCCGGTCGCTCTAATGGTTTTCCGGTGAAATGGCTCTGGTTACGGTAACGATCAGCCAGCCTATCCGACTCATCTTGTTAGTAAAAACAGCTTAATTAGTTTTCTTTTCGTAGCTTACTGGTCGATACTTTACACTGATACTGTTGCCGATCGTCAATTTTTGCGGCACAGTCATTTATGAATTTAGCAAAAGCATAAAACAAATCTGTGTCATAAAATCATAAATTTGGCCCCTGGTCCTTTGCAAAAAACTTATTAGCATAATTAATCGGCCTTGCTTTATGAATTTTGTAAAGGCTAGCTTCTTAATTTCCATAATTTCTATTCGTTCAAAACTAGGCTTCAATAGCTTACTTAAATTTTGCTCTACTCGCTTTCTCTAACTTGCTCGGATATAAAAAAAGCCAAAAAACGCACATTTCCATAATTTTTCTATTCGATCGCGTCCAAAACTGCGTCCGAGATTCGGCGTTTTGCGGCACCACACCTAAAAAGTCATCAGTTTTTAAAAGCGTCAATAAAACCAAGACTTGATTATTGATAAATCGATCAAAAAATTAGCTCACCAAAATGTTCCACATTTTACAAGCCCGTCGACGTCTTCTGGTCCAGCGGACTTGCCGGTTTCTAAAAATCTCATTGACAAAGCTTCCGTTAATTTTTAGATCCATCGAATTTTTGATGATTGAAACGTTTATTATTGAAACTTTAAACTATCGAGATAGGTAAACCCTTACAAACCAGAATTAAAAAATTGATGCTTACTTTAACTTGCTATCAGCAAAATTCCCTTAAAACTTGAAGAAGACGAGGCAAATCAGAAGTTGATTGCCCAGAGAAGGCCGCTGGTTGATGCAGCGGCACATTTAAGAAAAATCACCCAAGCAGAGGCGGGGGCCTGGAAAAACATTCGTTTGAAAGGCACATTAAAGTCCACGTTCGACGAAAAAGAAAGAGTAAGAAACGGAAAAGTCTGATCTACGAGTCGGTGTCTGCGAGAGAGAGAGAGAGAGCGAGAGAGAGAGAGAGTGAGAGAGAGACAGAGAGAGAGAAAAGAGATTTATTTTCGGAAATGAACGAGAGATCGGATTAAAAATCATTGAAACAGGAAAACATGAGCTTAAGGCCAAAGCCACATCTGAAACTTTTGCCGAAAAACCTACGGTAACCGTAGCCAGGCGCCGATTTGCATAAGGCGTATAGGGAGAATGACCCAACGGGTTAATCCAAAGTCCGAGTGGGCGGAGTCAGCATCCCATCCTGTGCTTGAGCCCTGCTCTCACTCTCTCTCTCTCTCTCTCTCTCTCTCTCTCTCTCTCTCCCTCTCTTTCTGTCTCTCTCTCTCCCTTTCTCGCTGTCTATCTCTCCTTCGCTTCCTCTCTCGCATAGGGTAACGGGGGCACTCATTATTAAAAAATTTTTAACTACTGTGGGATTTCCCAAAGACTCTTCGATAGAGCGTCAAAAAATAAACTGAAAGAATTAAGTTGAGCCCGAAAAAATATAATGAAAATTTTTTATTGAATAAGGAAAAATTTATTAAAATCCATGGGCAGCACATATGATAACGGGGGGGGGGATTAGTCAGAGATCTTTTACAACGCGAAAAATTGTAATATAAAAGCCCAAAAACCATCTTTCAAAACTATGAACAGCTCCTAGGTTAACGGGGGCGGTAGGATATTTCCGGGGTTTTGAACATTTTCTCGATTTTGAAAATATCATTCGATCGAGGGCCGAAAATCTACTAATTTTTTTGTAGCCCGAAAAAACCATAACGCAAAAACATTTTTATTATAAAAAATTGGAGTGCCCCCTTCCCCCGTTATACCGCCCCCCAATCCTTACTCTGTCACACCCTCTCTCCCTAGCCGCACACAAACTTCACAGAAACCCCACAACATGACTGCAGGTGAAAAGTCGCGACGACTGACAAATTATCGAAGTGTGCGTGCACATTGTTCTAATGACACTGAAAAATCCCAGCGGAGCTTCCGATGTCGACACCAGATATCTATGCGAATAACCTCTTTCCCCAGCCATTGATCTTTCATATCATCGGTCCAATTACGTTCCCAATCAATGTTGTCGGGCTCTACATAATTTGGACAAAAACGGAGAAGATTATCGGGGAGTATAAGTATCACCTTACCACGCATTTGGTAAGTAATGGATGATTGAGTCTCTCTTTCTCTCTCTCTCTCTCTCTCTCTCTCTCTCTCTCTCTCCTCTCTCTCTCTCGCTCTCGCTCTCTCTCTTTCTCTCTCTCGAAAACATTTCATTTGTTTTAAGCTAATCACTCTCCTCTGGGATACCTGTATGTGCTTCATCTTTTGCCCAAAGATGCGCACCCCAAATTACATGGCCTCATTTCATGGGATTGTCGAAAGTTTTGGCTTGCTCAGCCACTGGACCCAACAGGTTTTTTAAATTACGAAGAAATTAAAAATACGATTGGGACGTTTCAAAAAATTTTAAAAGCCATTGGAACCTTAAAATCAAAAATTTTTCAGTGCTGCTGCTTTATCGTGATGGATATGGGGTTTTGCTCCTGCGTGCAACTGGTCGGGTATCGCGCGAATGCTGTTTTAATGCCAGGTGCGAGATTCCGGATGGAGGGTCGGAAATTTAATTTGTTCATCCTTGCGCATTACTGCTATATAGTAATCTATGGGATACTGGGACAAATCGGGATGGGGTTGCAAACGGATATTACGGCGGCGGCACAGGAGTATATCGCTGTAAGTCTCTAGTAATCTCTAAAAATGGATAGATCTCTCTATGTATATCTCTCACTATCTCTCTCACTATCTCACTCTCTCTCTCTCTTTCTTTGTCTCTTCATCCAAAGATATTCCGATACCTAGAAGCCGATTCCAGCTCCACCCCGAATACCCCAGCCTCCGACACCCCGAAGTCGCACCCAGTCTATTATACGCCGACTCGAGCTTGACGGGGACGATGCTCAACACCCTCGACATGTTCTCCCGATTTGCCATCAATGTGGCCTTTTTCGGCTTTTACAGCTACCTCATGGTTCAACAAATAAGCTCGAAGCTCATTTCCGTGCATCGGGCCCGCGATATTAAGAAATACCTAAATGGAGTCATGTTGCAGGTGATTTTCACGTTTTTGCGTTGAAAGTTTAAGATAAGTTATAAGGGAAAAAGATGATTCGAAAGCAAGGGAGAGAGAAAGAGAGAGAGAGAGAGAGAGAAAGGGAGAGAGAGAAAGCAAGAGAGAAAGAGAGTGAGATAAAACAAGAGAGAGAGAGAGAGAGAGAGAAAGAGAGAGAGAGAGAGAGAGAGAGAGAGAGGGAGAGAAAGGGAGAGAGAGAAAGCAAGACAGAAAGAGAATGAGATAAAACAAGAGAGAGAGAGAGAGAGAGAGAGAGAGAGAGAGAGAGAGAGAAGGAGAGAGAGAGAGAGAGAGAGAGAGAGAGAGGGAGAGAAAGGGAGAGAGAGAAAGCAAGACAGAAAGAGAATGAGATAAAACAAGAGAGAGAGAGAGAGAGAGGAGAGAGAGAGAAAGAGAGAGGGAGGGAGGGAGAGAGAGAGAGAGAGAGAGAGAGAGAGAGAGAGAGAGGGAGAGAAAGGGAGAGAGAGAAAGCAAGACAGAAAGAGAATGAGATAAAACAAGAGAGAGAGAGAGAGAGAGAGAGAGAGAGAGAGAGAGAGAGAGAGCCAGAAAGCCAGAGAGCAAGAGAGCGAGAGATCCAGAGAGAAAGAAAGACGACTTTTCCCATTTCAGCTCGCACCAACCGTCGTTTTCTACATGCTCCCATTGTCCTGGTGCGTATTTACCTACGTCTTCGACCTACGCATAGCGCTAAATCAAGGTGAGCATGACCCCTTTATACACCCTGTCGATTATACAAGGCGTCTCAATAAAAATGATCGCGCTGGCGTTTCGACATCTTGGGCCCGTACGACTTCCAATTTTTCCCAGTGGCGCTGAAGGGAATTTAAAGTGCACACAGAAAGTTTCTGCAAGTTAGCTACAGTACTTTTCAAGTAATCTAAAAAGATCAACTTTATTTTTCGTTTCTAACCGAGGTTTTGACGATTTGGCTTGGCAGTTGGCTAATTAAGCTATTTGTAACCGAGTTCAGAGAGGGAAAGGATTTAGAGCCGGAAGATGTTAATTGATGCTGGAAGAACAGTATTTTTGCAACGCGAAAATTGACGTTTAGAAAATTTCTGTGGACATCGGAAATCGATTGGTACTGCTATGCTCAAATTTTAAATCGTTCAGACCCGAATTTTACCTTTTCCAGCCTACACACCTCAAACAAAGTGTAAAGTGTTGATTCGAGGCTTACAACCATGAGCTTTATTTCATCCTATTTGCAGACGCATGCAACCGTAAATCCATTAAGGATAATTTAGTTATCAACGACATTTGCGCGTTGGTGTCAGTGTTCCAGAGCCCCGTCTGCGTCATGACTGCCGTGCTGCTCAACAAGGGATCCCGAGAATTTTTCAAGAAGAAAATTAATAAAGGTATCGGTTTCGATTTGTTTACAGGATACCCAATTTCGCCGGATTTTCAGTGTTGGGTCGTCCAGTATTCACTGGGATATCCCTTCCCAATCCAACGATTTCGGTGCTTTCTGTGAGGAGATAAATTTTCGGAGGCATACTTTGTACTGGATGCCGACACAGGCAGAGGGAAAGAGAGAGGGACAGTGAGAGAGACAGAGAAATAGAGACAGAGAGCGCGAGAGAGATGGCCTGAGGGAGAGAAAGATAGAGGTAGCGAAAGAAAGAGAGAGAGAGAGAGAGAGAGAGAGAGAGAGAGAGAGGGAGAGAGTGAAAAACAGAAAGTGCACGAAATGTGAGAACTTACGGTTCTTTAGGATTCCGGGGAGAACCAATTTTTTCCTGGTGGTCCCGGGTGACCTAGTAATCAAATATAAAGTGTTTTCGGATTGTTTTTAGTAAGTTTTAACTATATTTAAAGCAGAATAACATTCAGAAAAATTTAGAAAAATGTTTCAAAAAGTCGAAAATTTGGTCATTTTGGGTCTTTCCCCCGCGAATCCTAAAGGTTCTATAGGATTGTTCGACCTAATTTTTATTTTTTCTTATTTTTTTGGTTAGATGTGTGTAGTTTTGATGCTCAGGAATAGTTAAAAACAATTTAGAAACGCATCCGCAATTTATAAAAAAATCTAGGCCTATGCCGAAAAAATTTGGGTCCCCCCGGGAATACCCCCCCACGAATCCTAAAGAACCGAACTTACTATAACCTAATCTAACTAATCTAAATATCGGCGTTATTTCCAATTTTTATGACTTTACGAAAAACGTTAAAAATTGCGAATCTATGTCTTCTGATTAGCAAGACTATTCGAAAAAATTGTTTTCACTGCGGTTTTTAAAAGTATGGTGTGTGTCGTTCTTCAAATTCGTTTGCGATTTTCAAAGAGAGATTGAGGCATATAGAAATTTATTTTTAATAGCCAGCTCGCAAGCATTTTTTGCAGCTTCTAACGCTGTACGGCTTGTTCTTGGCCCTGAAGAAGTTAGAGGATGCATATTCTGTTTTGATCCGCCATCGTGTTGTTGTTGCTTTGTAGCCTGCTGTGGCTGTGACTTGCAAATACGCTGCATCCAGGCGCCTCCTACATCACTATTGGAGTCGTATGCCGCTAGCCGTTGTACGAAATGGCCATTTCTTCAGACCATCATCCGGCTTTTGGGCTTGGACTTCGCGTTGTTTGATGTCTGCACTTTCTGTTCTGCTTTTCCTATTCTTGTTTTCTTTCTTCACTTTTTCTTGTTTGTCTAAGGCCTCAAGTTTCTAGTTGTTCAAATTCGACCGGTAAGTACGCTTGTTCGCGTTCGTTTCTTCTGTCGATATGCTTCTTCCCCATTAAAGTCCCTATCCTCGATTTTCTCCTTGAAAGAACTCCCTATGAGACATCAGAGAATTGGCAATTTTCTTCTTCTTATTTTTCTTTGACGATATAACATAGACGTTTGATGGTGTCCAAGGACAAAGTATAATTGTCTGAAGATGCGTCAAAGGCAGAGATGTTGGAATACAACCAAACAGTTAATCAGTTAGTCGAGAGGGTCCTTCCCAGTCGGTCCTTGGCCTTAGTTGATGGGTCATTTCTGGCTATCCTCGGGACAGCTTTTATGGGGTTGATGTTGGTGTCATTCGGGCTGCCTTGGAGTCCGATAAAAAATTCTTTGATGCTTCCGCTCAATAGCGTGAGGCCATTCCCGTTCCAGAAATTTGCTTGACTTGGCGCCGTGCCAGGAGCCGTTCCGGGGGATTCGAGTTTTGTACAGTATGTTGCCGAGTTCTAGGTTCGAAAAAGTCGACGAACCTCGAAGGCATTTTATGACAATTCGTGAAATCGTGGTATGCCAGCTTAGTGAATCCCGCGCCTTTTATCGCAATTTAGTAGCCTGCCGTTTTGGGAGACAAAATTGTGCCGCTTTTGTCTACTATACGAACGTTATTTGGGCTAACGCTTTTTCCATCGTTATGCATTCAATTTGGCATCAGTTTGTTATCGATGCTGTTGTGAGGCCTTGTGCCTTTCCGCGTGCCTTTTTTCGGAAAATAGAAAATAGCCTCATAAAATATTCTTATCACGATTTCGAGCATGAAGGTGGATTTTGCAATTTTCGAATTCTTTTTTCTACCTTCGTTTCGCGCTCCATTTTTGATATTTTTCTTCAAGTTCTGTTTATTGATGTATCACTTCCAATAACTGGCTTCATTGGCTTGCAGCTTGGCTCGCACACCTGCCGTAACTCGCGGTTGCAACGCAGCCAGGATTTTGCTGACGTCGAAAAAGAGTTTTTGAGGTTCGACGATGGCCTGTAGTCGGTCGACCGTTTTGGTGTATGTTTTTTGCCCGATATTTTTCAATCCGCGGTTTTCTACATAGCTTCGAACTAGTAGCTTTTAGGCCAAATCCACCAGCATCATCGTCGCCGTCAGAAGTCTACTTTTCCTTCTTGACGATACCCTTATTTCTGGAGGTGTTTTTTTTTTTTGGGGGGGGGAATATTGACCCACAGTCTCCGTTCGTATTGGTCCTTTTTGAAAATTTTCATTAGAGTTTTTTTGATGGCTTTTCGGATAATATAGAAGGAAGCTATTGGCCTTATTTGGCCTTCAAATCCATTTTCATCTGAAGTTTCGTCAGGACATTGTCGAATTCATCAAAATTTTGATTATTTTTTCAATCGATTGAAATCACAGCGATTTCTACACGTAAATCGCAGACCGTGGTTGTGAAATTTTCAAGCTTGCTCGGCCTCAAACAGCTTTAGGACAGAATTGACGGTACTTCGTAGGAAATCAATGCCACATATCCCAAACTTGAAGCACCCGTTTTGACTTTCTTCCAATGAACACATTGATCAAGTCTTTTTTGGGCCGATTCTAGAACACTGCTTCGCTTTCTATCATTTTCTGGGTTTTTAGATCTTGGCCATTCGACGGCGCCTTTATATAGTTTTCGATGTCATTGAGGGAGCCAAACGCATCCTTAAAGCTCGCTCCATAAAACTTTGGGCTTTTCCATTTCGATGTCCGGCGTCTTGTTTCTTTGGTTTTAAGGTTTTCTCGTTAAAGTCGAGGTGGTGAATTCATCGTTTTCCATTAAACAGCTTTGAACGATTGATCCATTTGCATTTTTTTGGGGTTTCAAACGTTTTCATTGGCATGATCTCGCCATCCTCTTCAACTCACGACCTCAAGCTCGTGGAATGGCTGGTACGAGGTGATGATCAAGGAGAACATCGGTCATGGCCAGCGAGATGGCTCTGAAAGGGGAACTGATTAAAAACCTTCAGAAAACGAAAACAATCTATTGCTAGTCTGGTCGAAAAAAAACTACTTGTGAATACTGACATCCGATAGATTATATTTTAGCCCGTCGAAAATTGTTCACGATTCTATTTAAGATCCATAGATCTATCTAATTCCGTTAAAATCAGAGCTTAACGATTACCGGCGTGATTTGGGGTTTCCACTCAGTTGGAGTTGTTGTCATATGTTGGTTACATCAATCAGCATCAAGTAGTTTGATGCATCTATCAGGTCACTTGTTCGATGAAGCGACTTGAGTCTGGTGAAATCACCCAAGATGAGACGGCTGCCTGAAAACGTAACAGTAAAAAAACTAAAAAAAGCAATTATTCGCGCAGGGGATAAATACGTGAGCGAGAGGGAGAAAGAAAGGAGAGAGAGAGAGAGAGAGAGATAGGAAAAAAAGAAAGAACGAGTGAGATAGAGACATAGCGAGAAGAAGAGAGAGAGAGAGAGAGAGAGAGAGAGAGAGAGCAAGCGAGTGACACAGGCGAGAAGTGCGAGAGGGACATAAAGAGAGAGACAGAGAGTAGGAGAGATAGAGGGAGAAAGTCAGAGAGAGAGAGAGAGAGAGAGAGAGAGAGAGAGAAAGAGAAGAAAACAGATTTTAATGCCTCAAGAAAAGAACAAAACGTGGGTCTTAAAAAACGATCTGCACAACTGTACGTTTTTGGGAGCTTCCTATTTTTGCGAGTTTCCCCTTCCAGCGATGTGGCCACGGTGTACGGCCACGAGCCCTGAATACTAAGCAGGCATAAGGCGTGGGAACCATAGAGCCGCCGCGCAAGATCGATTTTTATCGACTGTCGGGGTCGTGGTTGTGAATGGCGGTATTGTAAGACGAAAAGCTGGAGGATAAAAGGGGGAAATCCGCAAAGCTACCAAAAGAGATACACAATTAGGAGAGATGAGAGTTTTGAGACATTTGCGAGAAAGCGTGAAATTTGGTGTTGACTTTCAAAATCAAACTCCACGTGTCTGTTGGTTTCGAAAAAAGTCACTGCAAGCGAGGTTCTTGTTAGCGGATGCACAGAAATTTTTATAAACTTGCTGATCGCGTTTGTTTTTCGTCTATTAAAGAAAATATATCATATTAAATAGGCAGTTTTTGGAAGTCTTCAAAAAAATTTTTTTTGAAAACTTGATGCCTCTGATTCAATTCAAAAATTGTCCGGCTTTGTGTGTTTGTGTGTTTTTTACGAAATCTGTTGCAGTTTTTAAAGACAAGTTTGACGCAAATAGATATTTATTTTTAATGGCCGGTTCTCAAGTAATTTTTTTTAGTTTTTAGCGTTGGGCGACTTGATCTTGATCTTGAACAATTTATAGGGCCCATATTCTCCCGACCTTTGTGTTGTATTCTTGCATGGATTGTAGTTTTCTTTGGTTTGGGTCTTCTCGTCGGCTGCTTTTTGGTGCATTCTTGATCATGATACGAGTGATACTGCTCCAAATTTCCCATTCCTGAGCACGACTGGATGCGCTGCTGCTCCTTCGAATCTAGATTGGATTGGCCAGAAGTTTTTTGTTGAAGTTGAATTTTGTCTTTGTTGGAGCGGATCTCGTCGATTTTCGTCTAAGCTGTCTTAGCATCTTTATAAGTTTTCGGGGCAGATTCTGTAATTCCGACTCGGCCCTCTGCTGCTCATAGATCAGGCTCCCAGGGGAGAATATACGGGTTTCTCATTCGGTCCTGTTGACTCTCCGGTTTTCGTATCTCTTTTCTTTGTCATTTTGTCATTTCCCGGGCGTATTGATATGATCCCGGACTAGTTCTTGACAATAGTTAGGTTTTTTGATGCCAAAATCAGGCTTGAATTGTTGCATTGTCGAGGTCTTTCGGCTTTTAACGTAGTTGTTAAGCGACGCGTAGCTCCCGAGTATGCGATCCTGCTTGCGTCAGCGAATTGGTGCAGGAATGGTTCCTGGAGTTTTCTTGATGGAACTCCTTGAGGTATTTTGTTACTTCGTTTTGGGCAAGCCGCCATACCGATGTCGTGAATTTTCCTTCATTACATAGTTTTGACCCTTGCCCCGTTTTGTCTTTTTCATTTTAAACTAACGATCCATGTCTGGGAATACTCGGTGGACTACTCTGTCACGAGGGGCATTGCTGTGATGTATAGCTATGGATGAATCGCTGGCGAGTTGATGACAGATTGAAAGGTCAACATCCAGTTTTATTCCTCCTGGAAAGAAAATATAATTGGAAAGGCGTACTCTGATAATGATACCAATGCTGTTTGACCGGGTAAAAAGTCTCTGAAGCAGAGAAATCAGAATTACTGGAAGATAGATTTTGGATGGAAATTACCCCTGGTCTAAAACCCCCTCAGGGTTTAGCTTACGCAGCTTAGTGGTCGTGTACCAAAAGATTAATCCGTGGTTGCTATGAAGATGTCGACTAACTTACTAGCTAATTTCATCAAATTGTTTAAATTTAAGAAATTAAAATAAATTAAATAATTTTAATTAAAATAATTTATTCATTGAATCTATATATAAAAAATAGTGTTTGTGTTGTATTGTGTGTGTGTATATTTGCATGTGCACTTCCTTGTTTTGGATGTTCCGCACCTACAGCCTCAGGAAGCATTTTTCGGTAGGAAGAAACGTCATGGGGTAAGGAGGGCTGGAATCGACTGCACACATAAAAGTTGAAAAATTGCTATTTTCGATAATAAATTAGGTTTTGTAAAAATCTTGGCTTCCCTCTTTGTTAGAGCAATTGGCATACGGCGGAAGTGAAAACGGTTGATAAAAGGGAAGAGGGCGCGCTTTTTCATTTTTGGTGAGCGGTTTTCGGCAAGAATTATGCAAGTCAATAACTTCATCAGTCCTAGACGGGGCCAGGGTTGAAAAGCCGCAGAAGCAGTTTTCAACACTGGATTTAAATTAGAAACCTGCGTGATTTGACGAACGGCTCCAATCATCGCGCTTTCCATTCATCGTAAATTGCGGTATACCGCTTCAGTTCCATAAGGTGTTTTTGCCCATTATTCCATTACAACATTTGGCATCAAGTGGTTTGTTGCATATCAAGTCACTTGTTCGATGAAGCGACTTAGGTTTGGTGAAATCACCTAAGATGAGACGGCTGTCTAAATTATAAACTAGTTAGAAACAATAAAGAATAACCAGAGAGAGAGAGGGAGAGAGAGAGGCGAGAGAGCGAGAGAGGAGGGAGGGAGAGAAGAGAGAGCGAGAGAGAGAGAGAGAGAGAGAGAGAAAGAGAGAGAGAGAAGCCAATAAGTTTGAATGTTTCATACAAGACAAAAAATGGTAATTTTTTTCCAAGTCTATCCTGGCAAACTGTACATTCTGGGAGCTCCTGGCCACGCGAGCTTGCTCCTTGCAGTGATGTGGCCACGGCCTGAATACCAAGTAGGCGCGAAGCGTGGGAGACGAGCGATGGGATGGATCGAGTTTATCGACTATCGGAGCTTTCGGGTGGATGGCAGTATCATAAGACGAAAAGCTGGAGGTTGACAGGAATTTAGCAAAAATACTAGGGGGTGTACAGAGACATCACAGAATTAATTAAATTTTTCCTAAAAAATTTGGTTTTTGAGTTGTTAAAATTTAACTCATTTATTTGTAGCAATCGGTTGGAAAGCCGGACAGAGATCAAGATTAATGGGATCAGAGAGGCCCAGTAGATCAGAGCTCAGCAATAATTGGCAATGGACCAACAGGAAATACTGAGTACAAAGGGCAGAGAATAAGGCGAACAACGGAACAGAAGATCTGTTAAATTTTGCTTAACAGGAGGGGTGGAAAGGACGGGGGTGGAAACCATTTCCCCCTATATCCCCTGTCGTGCCAATTCCAGCATGCCATCGGATAGAGCGTCAAACTTTTACTAAGAGCATTAATTTCAGCCCGAAATACCACCATTCTACTAAAAAGTATTAAAAATCGCGAAAAATGAGGTTTTTTGGGCTGAAATGAAATCGCTGGTATATTCTCGGCGCTCTGTCCGACGGCACTTCCAAATAGGCTGTCGGTTATAAATACAAAAATTGTTTCCATCCCCGTTATTTGTTTGCCCCCCGTTAAGCAACCTTTACCAAAAATTTATGCTAATCTTAGAACTAAAACCCGTTTTATACTGAATTTTTCTGGGTCTTGCTGAGCCCTTAAGAGAAGCATCGGTCGTTCAAAAAATGTTTAGTTACGCCTCTTTTTGCGTTTTTGCATACATACATACGTCAGTCGGGAGCATGCGCGCTATTCAAAAGTTAACATGGTTTTGAGAAGGCATTATTTGCAGGCTGACGGTAGCAGCATCGGTGTGAGGTATGATATCTGTAGCGCAGTCTCTTTAAAGATATGGTTTATTCAACTCGAGTGAAATAGCTAGAGAGTTGACCTTCGGTGCCAGTTTGAACATGATTTTCCCGGTCAATCATGTTTGGTACAGAAGTTTAGCATTATAATGCTTTTCGTGACGATGATGAGGTTGTCGTCCCCGATCATTGAAATGATTGTGTTGCCGAGTTGAGCATCGCCTGTAAAGTGCCTGATTTTGGATACTCTAGTCCATCTACCTTAAACTGAAATTTTTTGGCTAAAATTAAGTGACTTCGGTTTTACTAACCAATATCAAAATTAGGCCTTACTGTATCATATTTTTTGGAGAACAAAATGATGAATAGAACAAAATTATTAACTTACCCATCCGCCATAAAAAGAGAGTGATTGAACAACGTAAACGCAGCATGAGATTTTCCGATTTTGCGGAGCATTTTGATATAAACCTTAAAAACTACATTATTCATAAAGTTGCAGATTTAAGGTACCTTTTCCATCTCGGGCAATCCGCTTTATTATCTGACGATGAGTAACATTCCACGTACCTTTCCCTTTCGGGCATTCCACGCTTTTGATATTCGAGATGGCCGGGTGTTCGAGTGACTATCAAGAGATAATGCTGCACCGTTCTATTGATATGGTGGCAGTCAGTTACGTTTTTAGTCTCGCCAATAGCGTTTCAGTTCAAATCTGGAAATCATTTACTTTGTATACAGGGTGTCCCAAAAAAACGAACCATCTGGCATTTTGCCGGTGTTACATCAATCGGTTAAATTGGACCAGAGGTGTCCAGCCCTAAATAACAACAATCCTGACTTTTAGCCCCGTAGCTACAGTTGTTCTAGAGTTATAACGAAAATACTGTTTTTCCCCCAATTCCAAGCCGTTTTTTCGGCTATCTTTTGGACATTGCATCGATTTGCATCAAACTTCCCGCTGCGAATCCCTAATTTCAGCAGAACTTGGGTATTTTGTGTTGTAAAAATCCGCTTAAATCGAAGCTTATTTGATTGATTTTAATCCGCAAAAAATTTCCTAATGTAAAGAAGGCCTACCGGGTCATTTTCACTTAATGTTTAGAGGGTCTAATTCACGAAACCCTGTGAAAATGGAAATAAAGCTTGTTTTGCGGTAACTCGAGACGACTGGCTAGCTATGGGACTAAAAGTCAGAATTGTTGTTGTGGGAACTTTTACACCTCTGGTCCCAAGTTTAGCGGTTTGGACCTAACGGCAAATGCCAATATGGTTCCGTTTTTGAGAACACCACCTTATGCAATCACGTTTGATAAATCCTAGTCCTTGGTTTTAAGATGGAAGGAATGATTATTTCTTTGATTTTAAGAAAAGAATTTACATTACGATTTTCTTCCGCGCTGTAGCGTTTTCATTTCCCTGTTACTAGGTTATAGTTAAATTTTAGGAATTAGATTCAATTTCGAGAAACATTTTGCTGCAGTTTGATAGTTTTCGAGGTTTCACAATCTGCTTAACGCTGCATTTTCCGTTTTGAGGAAAATGTAATTTTTCATGCTTGTAAGAGCGCTACAGAGATTGACTAGTGTAGCTTTGTCGGTTTTGGCCTCGTTAAAATTCATGAGATGTCGAGAATTAAATGAAATTGTTGTCTCGCGATCTCGCACTTACTTTTTTTCTTCTGCCCACAGGTGCAATAAACGGTTCGGAATGTTTCTTTCCTGAAATCAATCATTTACATTCACAATTATGTGCTTGGTGTAAAATTTACTTTGTAAAACGCCGTGGCAAAAGCAAACCGAAAAATTACATTTTAAGGCCAGCGCCTCTAAATTCTAGCCAGTAATTTGAATGGGGAAACGAAATGCCGGCCCAACAACTATTACGAACATTATGCGACAAGCTGATTTAGTTGACGTTTAGTTGTTTTTCGTAAAAAAATGGCTCCACGATTTTTTTGGCTCCACAAACTTCCGTTTCATTGAGTATTTAGTTTGACCATTATACAAGAATTTTGTTGCAGATCCATGATAATTTTCGCTTTTTGCAGTACGATCGCGTTGCAATTTCGGTTTTCACGAAAAGGTAATTTTGAGCGTTTTTAGGAGTGCTAACGAATGTAATAGTGGAGTTTTGTCAATTTCCTTCGTGAAAATTCGTATGTGTCAAAATCTATTAAATTGGTGTTTCGCTAATCTCGAGTGCCTTTTTGGTATAATGACGGCAGTAGTCACCTTTTTACTTCAGTCCCGGAACATCTCTTGACATCTGGCTAAAGTCGTAGTCGCAGTGTTTCCTCCCTGAAATAAGTCATGTTTTAAAAAGACAATGTATTTTCCGTGGGATTTACTTGTAAAACGATAATGGGTTAGTTTAGTAGCGCCTCAAACAGATTTCTATTTCTTTGATATTTTTTCCGGCCTAAGCAAGATTGATCACACGTTTTGGTTAAGCTTATGCTTCAGGTAAAAAAATAAGCTTTGATCGCAGCTCGACATTTAGCCTCATGTTATCGTAACTAAGGGTTGTTTATGACTTGAGTCGGTACCGACTAGTCGACTGACGAACTAAATCGTATGCTTTTAAAATGTTTTTATCGATGTACTTCGTTCAGTTTACGTATTACTCAAAGGGCTTTGGAACAGTGTAACTATCACTCCGATCCGACCCTTCCCCGTCGAGCTATAGGGAGTGTGTTTTTTATTGGGACACCCTTTAATCCTATTTTGTTGTAGAGCGTGCACTCGAGTTGGGTAGCTGTCTGGTCGCTGCGGTCCCCGAGCCCGGCACTTCGTTGGTTTTACAGATGCCACGTGGGAATCTCGAGACGATACATCCACGAATTTTTGTGGTCGCTGGTATTCGGGTGAGTTTTTGAGGAGAAAACTTATTTTCAGTTATTTTTTTGCTTTTATTTTCTGCTTTCAGACGCAGCTCACTGACAGACGCTACCTGCAAGCCCTAAAGGCAATGAAGAAGCATCGGATCGATATGAACCTTCTCTTTGACCAAAATCCTGAGGTTTTTAATGGTTCCTATGTGAAGGTGTCCTGCTCTAGAAATTCTTTGCCGACATGCGGTATCTCATCGAGACTGTCAACGACCCGGATCTGCTGAATTTGTTCGTCGCCGCCCTGAATGATGCGCCTTCGGAATGGAGTGAAAGCCGTTTAGTCTATCCGAATAAGGTAAGCGTCGTTTCGGCGAGAACAATTTGACAAAACTGTTGATTTCAAGTGGCTACCTAAAGTTAAATAATTTTATTTTGCTAGGTCCAAGTTGTGTGTGAGGCTCTGAGCGAGGCCTTCAAGCAGCTCCCGGAAGAGAGGAGGAGGTCTTTGCTGACTGTGCTTCTCTCCGTGCTGCTGAAGACAGATCCTCCAAGTATCAAGGAAGCGCTACGACATGTCCGGGAGAATTCCCTCGCTGGTCAGAATATTTGTTTTCTCCACAATAATGTACGCTGATTCTCTCAACTCCAAAAAAAAGAACGGAATCTTTCGGAATTCGGCGCTACCGTTTGATGAAAGTTGTTATAGTTTCACCAGAAGATCGTGAGAAGACCACCCGGTACTGGCTGCACCATGTCGGCTTCTTCGTCGAATCCAAGGCCCTTTTCTCGGCGGCCCTGTCCACCTATGATCTCCCGTTGACTGTTCAGGTAATTCTCGTTTATGACAACTTTTTAAAACAAATTCAGGTGGCCGAGGCTTCAAACGCGGACCCAAAGGAATTTTTACCATTGCTCAATCGCTTGCGAAAAGTGAGCGTTTTTCATGGCGCCACGTGCTTTAGATCGAACCCCTGGAATATCGCAAGTTCCATACGGATTTGGTGCGTGAGGACTGGGACGGAGCGCTGAAGCATATCGCCGGACTGGACCAGCATTTCGAGGAGGCCGTGCAGCTTATCAAACAAAAAGGCATCTACGCGTCGGCCATGCGGACATTTGTGGCCACTGGCAAATATAGGGTATGTAGTATCCTGGGATTCTGGGATGCTACCACTTCTGGCAGTTTTATATTGTGCTATACCTCTAGGAAATCTGCGCTATATACGCCGAATTCTTGGAAACGAAGGCACAATGGGCTGAGGCGGCTCTAATTTATGCGAATGCCGGGAGATTGCAGGACCAAGCGCGGTAATTCAACCGTTTTTTTATTTATTTTTCAACTGTTTTAGCTGTCTGGAAAAAGCTAGGGAACCGACAGAGTATTATCGCGTAGCAAAATTGGTCGGAAGGTCAGAGGATGATATCAAGGTATATCCGTTAATCCGTCGGTTCTGGACTGTTAGCGGGAAACACTTTATCGTTAAACTATTTCCACCGAGTGATACTAGGTAGTGTAGTTTTATGGTGTTCTTAGTTGTTTTTCATTGCCAGCAAGTTATAAAAATATTTTGCAAAATTAAATTTTTACCTTTTTGCGTCATTTCATACATTTTTGATCAAAAAGAGGAAAATGTCGAAATTTTTATAGACTTTCTATCGTATGTAAAACTCTTAAAAATCGTTTACATTTGGTTATAGAGTAATACGGAATGCGGAATTACTAGACAAAATTTGGTTTCCCAATCAACCCCCCGCTAACAGTCCAGAACCAATTCGTCTTCAGGCAGTCCTACGGAAGATGTGCGCATTGTTGAAGTCGACGTCAAGCTGGGAGAAGCTGGTGGAATGCCTCGTGCTAACGGTTCAGTGCTATCTATTTCTTTGATCGCTCTTTACAGGATTCATCTGTCTCGACCATTTGTGAAGCGCTCGTCGAGGCTGGGAGATGGGAAGAAGCCTTGGATAAAGCCCATGTTGATGAGAAAGGTATGCTATCAGAGTACTACTACGTAGTATTCGGCTTCAGCCTTCCAGAGCACCCGTGCGAGGCTTTTTGGATCGAGCGGAACTTTTGAGAGGGAAAGCTGACACTCAAAGAGCGAAAGTGGAGAAGCATGTGGAAAGATTAAAGATTGTCAGGACAATCAAGGAACGACGATTGGTCAATTTGAAGGTGACAAGGACACACAGTAACTTTATATTTGTAATCTGTAGGAAGGACTCGAAACTGGGCGGGACCTGGAGGACATCGACGCTTTCAGTGAGGCCAGCACTGCCAGCGGCGTGAGCCGATCCGGTAGCAGCAGGGCTTCGACTACGGTATATATTCAGACCGACCGCATTAAAATTAATATTTTGGGGTTCTTTCGCATTATCGGGGGGACCAACTTTTTTTCTAAGGATCCTGTTTCTGATATCAATAGCGGAAGTGTTTCTAAACTATTTTTTACGATTACTAAATTTATGATAAAAACTGTACAACTTTCTATTTTAAAAAAATACAAAAATATAGATTTTTGTGAGCAAAAATGGTTGTTAGTAGACCGAAATGACGACTTTTTGAACACGTTTTAAAGTTTTTAGATAGTTCTGTTATTTTAAATATAATTTTATTTAATTAAAAACAGAAAAACGGCTATGAAGTTACTAGGCATTTCCACACCCATACAAAAATAACCTGTCTAGGCAACCGCTCGCAAGCGCAAAACTATCGAGAAGAAGAAGCGGAATCTGAAAGAGGGCGGTGAATGGGAGGATGCGGCCATTTTGCTGGCAGCTCACGAAATATATTCATCCATGGAATTGATGACAAGTTGGGGATTTTTTATTGACGTCTCTATTGACTTCGTTTCAGGAGAAGCATCTCTCATTCTGAGGCCGCTGGTTCGCGTCTCGGCTCTGGATGAGGCTCTATCGACACAGACGTCAATTTCCGAACTGGAAGCCAAGTGCCAATCGCTGCTTCACGTATTTTGGCCCCAACGTCTGCACCCCCACCACCTCGTCGGGCCCCTTCATCATTTGGTATTCTATATCTTGAGCCTATCACCTTTTTCAGTACACTATCGACAACGTGCTCAACATCCCAGAAGACGGTGGAATGCCTGCATCATTTGTTCTCGGTGAGCACCCACTTCAATATAAATATTTTCATTTTTTAGAGCCCGAGATGTGCCCTCCGAAGCTGCCAATCGGTTCTTGGAAGCTGCCGATGCTATCGAATCCAAAATTATAGTTGTTTCTATTTGCCTTCTGATTTTTCATTGTTGATTGTTTTGTTTTCTTTTGTTATGTTGTGCTTGTTGTTGCCCCGGTGATAAAGTTAACCAATCTATTGATTGTAAGTTCTTTTTCCGTCTTTGTCGGAAACGGGTTATTGTTTTATTGTATCAGTTTATCAGAATATAATGGATTTGCAAACAAGGAGAACTATCCGTCCGCGATTAGTAATTTGCCGTTTAGATGGCAGACCACGGGCGAAGCGCGATCATTTCTGCTGGATTGGCTGCAGCCGCTATTGTCGGTGGCCAGGTCCGATTTTGAATTACATTCTTCACTTCCTATTTTTCAGCTAGCCAAATCTTTCATCGTCGCATCTCGAGTCGGTGCATTGTGTGGTGGCGCTCTTGGTGCAGTCGTCTTCATTTTCGGTCTGACTGCCGTCAGCAATTATCAGATGGCGATAAATGGCCCCAGTTCGCAGGTCGGGCTCACCGAGGTAAATTCACTAACAAAGGACTAAAGGGTCACTTTAGATATCCGTGTGTTTGATCGCTGCTGTCCTCCAAGCGGCGTTGATCCACCGCGTCGCGGCCACCATCACCGTGCTCATCTCGGTGCCGCTGCTCATCTTCGCTTCTGAGGCTGGATACGTGAGTGGAGAACTGTTCGGCAAAAACCACATCTCTAGGAGAGATACTCAAAGATGTCTGCCACCACCGCGCAGGCCGCCAACAAGAAACGCAAATAAACAAAATCTTCTGCCTTCATCTATGCGCTGACTTGGGCTTTAATTAAACAGCAAACGCTTTATTTATGCGATTATCTGTGATTTAATTAAGCGAGTATTGTGACAGTGATTCAGTATCTCTTTTGTCATGCACTCCATTTGGGGAAACTGGGAAATAAAATGTATCAGCATTTTTCGCAATTTGCATGTAGTCTGCACTGCAACAGGAAGAGAGTCAGCATTTTCATACGATCGATCGTATAAGACAAAACATGATGGGTCGAAGGATTTTACCGTTTTCTTATCCTCGACACACTTCGGCGTCTACTAAATGGGCGGGCGTATCCTGAGCTACACGGCTAGCAAGTCATTCTCCAAGGTAAGCCAATTTTCCTATTCTGGATTTCGCTATTTCAGAAACTCAACCTGCCTGACCGGCGCAACTGGCGCGTCTACGACGATGATGTGCTGTTCGATCACCAGGCCTACATCTTCGTCAAGTCGAGGAACTTGCTCTGGGATTATTATTCGGCCGTCAAGTGTGTGCCCGCTACCCTCACATCCAAGGGATTCCTCGTCATCTATTCCAGTGACAACAAGGGTACGTTTTTGGGCGTGGCCTTCTGAAACTATAACTTCTAGGCTACATTGTTCATGTCCCATCGGCCACAATGATCCAAGTCCGCACCAAGCAGGAGAAATCTGGGGTATAACCATTCATCACTTCCCATTTCTATTATCGTTAAGCGTTGGACCCATATCAAGTTGCGGTACCCGTTCGGAAATGTGCACGTGTATGCGCCGAATGCTCTGGGGGCCCAGTGGCGCAATCTGCTCACCGCCGCCCACGACAACCGTCTCGAACACATCTTGGCTGCCAAGAAGTTTGTCATTTCGCCACTCACCTTACCCGATCCATCATAGGGCTGCTCTCGCTCGGTCGAACCCGTTGAAGGTGAAGGTGGCTGAAGAGGTGGAGGAAAAGGAGCCGGAAAGTGAGGACGAGTCTGAGCCCGTCTCCACCGCCTACTCTTCCCTTTCCGACGTCAACAAGCCGAAATACGATTTTGTGGCTCGTCTCAATAAGCCTCCGCCGAAGTGTGAAGAGATTGGCGACGCCGTGACGGCACTCGAGAAGCAGGGTATTTCTTCTGGATCGACAGATTAATTTGAATTACTAGCTTCTGCCATTTCGTGGACCTGCACGGAGGCGCCGGGAAATGACGATACGGCCCAGCCGCCCGTCAAATGCGATGCTGCTACTGTAATTGTCTCTGTCTGTCGATTATTGCTTCTTTTAGAATGTCCCCTCTGGTCCCTTCGTCAAAGTGATGGAAACGTTCCGTGAGACCAAGGAGCGTCTCTTCATTCGTCGTTGGACCAAGGTTCAGCCCACCAAGTCGGCCCCGGCTGTCACTGAGGTCTCGTTTTCTTTATTATTTTCTTTTTTTTCTATCTACCGGTAAGACTCCAGATAACCCCCCCAGCCGGCACCCAACTTTTGTATCTCGGCTCCCTGTTCATCTACAGGTGTGTAAAGTATACCAAAATGTTCGTCTTGCTGTGGCGAGTATTTTGGTATACTTTACACATCTGTAGATGAACAGGGAGCCGAGATACGGTAGGTGGGGGTCGGCTGCGGGGGGGTTATCTGGAGTTTAGCCTATCTACCGATTGTAGACCAAGAACGAGTCGGAACCGACTCCTGCTGCTCCGCAGAACCACCTCTCCCAGATGTCAATCTCCTCCAACTCTGGCATGTTCACTGACATGACTGACACCGAGTAGGACCCATTTTGTGTCATCTAATATTCGTCGATGCAGACCGAGCATCCGCCAGAATCCCGATCACAATGTGGCTGATCTGCGGGCTCAGCTCGAGCAGAAGCTCACGATGAAGCAGCCCGAGGAGAAGCCGAAGAACCGCTTCCGTCGCGTGTTCAAGATCGCCAGCAAGCGGGCCGTCGTCAATCAGCTCTCGGTAGACTTGCCAGGAATGTAAGATGATTATTTGATTTTTAGATGCAGAGCTTGACCGACGTGAAGGACTGGTGCTATGGGCCGGGTGCCGATCCGAAGATTGACGAATCGAAGGCCTAGCCCGACAAACGACCAATATACTCGATTTCTCTGCACTTGTCGAATTACTGAATAAACTATTTTTATATACAATGTTCGACAGATTTCTGCCTGTAATTTTCGTGCAATCTTGCCAAGATCCTTGAGGAAGCGCGGCTCTACTAGCCGCGAGCTAGCAAAGAAGCTTGCGGACATCGGGAGGTCGCGGATGGGCCAGCCAGCAGAGTACCTTTGCGGACCAGGAGGTCTACAGAGATCAACCAGCAGAGGTTTTTGGGGAACGGATGGGGCACTTGGTGGGTCGCAAAAATCCCGAAATATTCGACGCTTTTTTCCTTCGGCCGTCAGCAACGGCGAGGTTGTCTTCAATTTACCACCTGCCCCCCCCACCCCCATCCGCCCCCAGCCGACCCCCACATACCGTCTCTCGCCTCCCCGTCAAAAAAGCGCGAAATTCGCGCTGCATTTTTGTCGAGCCCCAGAAGCCTTATGGATTAGCCTTCACCACTCCTTGAACTCAAAAAAAGCGCGAAATTCGCGCTGCATTTTTGTCGAGCCCCAGAAGCCTTATGGATTAGCCTTCACCACTCCTTGAACTCAAAGCGCGAAATTCGCGCTGCATTTTTGTCGAGCCCCAGAAGCCTTATGGATTAGCCTTCACCACTCCTTGAACTCAAAAAAAAGCGCGAAATTCGCGCTGCATTTTTGTCGAGCCCCAGAAGCCTTATGGATTAGCCTTCACCACTCCTTGAACTCAAAGCGCGAAATTCGCGCTGCATTTTTGTCGAGCCCCAGAAGCCTTATGGATTAGCCTTCACCACTCCTTGAACTCAAAAAAAAGCGCGAAATTCGCGCTGCATTTTTGTCTAGCCCCAGAAGCCTTATGGATTAGCCTTCACCACTCCTTGAACTCAAAAAAAAAGCGCGAAATTCGCGCTGCATTTTTGTCGAGCCCCAGAAGCCTTATGGATTAGCCTTCACCACTCCTTGAACTCAAAAAAAAAGCGCGAAATTCGCGCTGCATTTTTGTCGAGCCCCAGAAGCCTTATGGATTAGCCTTCACCACTCCTTGAACTCAAAGCGCGAAATTCGCGCTGCATTTTTGTCGAGCCCCAGAAGCCTTATGGATTAGCCTTCACCACTCCTTGAACTCAAAAAAAAAGCGCGAAATTCGCGCTGCATTTTTGTCGAGCCCCAGAAGCCTTATGGATTAGCCTTCACCACTCCTTGAACTCAAAAAAAAGCGCGAGATTCGCGCTGCATTTTTGTCGAGCCCCAGAAGCCTTATGGATTAGCCTTCACCACTCCTTGAACTCAAAAAAAAGCGCGAAATTCGCGCTGCATTTTTGTCGAGCCCCAGAAGCCTTATGGATTAGCCTTCACCACTCCTTGAACTCAAAAAAAAAGCGCGAAATTCGCGCTGCATTTTTGTCTAGCCCCAGAAGCCTTATGGATTAGCCTTCACCACTCCTTGAACTCAAAAAAAAGCGCGAAATTCGCGCTGCATTTTGTCGAGCCCCAGAAGCCTTATGGATTAGCCTTCACTACTCCTTGAACTCAAAAAAAAGCGCGAAATTCGCGCTGCATTTTTGCCCAGCCCCAGAAGCCTTATGGATTAGCCTTCACCACTCCTTGAACTCAAAAAAAAGCGCGAAATTCGCGCTGCATTTTTGTCTAGCCCCAGAAGCCTTATGGATTAGCCTTCACCACTCCTTGAACTAAAAAAAAAGCGCGAAATTCGCGCTGCATTTTTGTTGACCCCCAGAAGCCTTATGGATTAGCCTTCACCACTCCTTGAACTCAAAAAAAAGCGCGAAATTCGCGCTGCATTTTTGTCGAGCCCCAGAAGCCTTATGGATTAGCCTTCACTACTCCTTGAACTCAAAAAAAGCGCGAAATTCGCGCTGCATTTTTGTCGAGCCCCAGAAGCCTTATGGATTAGCCTTCACTACTCCTTGAACTCAAAAAAAAGCGCGAAATTCGCGCTGCATTTTGTCTAGCCCCAGAAGCCTTATGGATTAGCCTTCACCACTCCTTGAACTCAAAAAAAGCGCGAAATTCGCGCTGCATTTTTGTCGAGCCCCAGAAGCCTTATGGATTAGCCTTCACCACTCCTTGAACTCAAAAAAAGCGCGAAATTCGCGCTGCATTTTGTTGAGCCCCAGAAGCCTTATGGATTAGCCTTCACCACTCCTTGAACTCAAAAAAAGCGCGAAATTCGCGCTGCATTTTTGTCGAGCCCCAGAAGCCTTATGGATTAGCCTTCACTACTCCTTGAACTCAAAAAAAAGCGCGAAATTCGCGCTGCATTTTTGTCTAGCCCCAGAAGCCTTATGGATTAGCCTTCACCACTCCTTGAACTCAAAAAAAAGCGCGAAATTCGCGCTGCATTTTTGTCTAGCCCCAGAAGCCTTATGGATTAGCCTTGAACTCAAAAAAAGCGCGAAATTCGCGCTGCATTTTTGTCTAGCCCCAGAAGCCTTATGGATTAGCCTTCACCACTCCTTGAACTCAAAAAAAAGCGCGAAATTCGCGCTGCATTTTTGTCTAGCCCCAGAAGCCTTATGGATTAGCCTTCACCACTCCTTGAACTCAAAAAAAAACGCGAAATTCGCGCTGCATTTTTGTCTAGCCCCAGAAGCCTTATGGATTAGCCTTCACCACTCCTTGAACTCAAAAAAAGCGCGAAATTCGCGCTGCATTTTTGTCTAGCCCCAGAAGCCTTATGGATTAGCCTTCACCACTCCTTGAACTCAAAAAAAGCGCGAAATTCGCGCTAGAGAGTGATACTAGAGATAGAGAGTGATCTGGCGAGAGAGTGAGCGAGAGATAGAGAGTGACCCGGCGAGAGAGTGAGCGAGAGATAGAGAGTGATCTGGCGAGAGAGTGAGCGAGAGATAGAGAGTGACCTGGCGAGAGAGTGAGCGAGAGATAGAGAGTGACCTGGCGAGAGAGTGAGCGAGAGATAGAGAGTGACCTGGCGAGAGCGTGAGCGAGAGATAGAGAGTGACCTGGCGACAGAGTGAGCGAGAGATAGAGAGTGACCTGGCGAGAGTGTGAGCGAGAGATAGAGAGTGATCTGGCGAGAGAGTGAGCGAGAGATAGAGAGTGACCTGGCGAGAGAGTAAGCGAGAGATAGAGAGTGATCTGGCGTGAGAGTGAGCGTGAGATAGAGAGTGAGCGAGAGCGAGAGAGTGACCTGGCGAGAGAGTGAGCGAGAGATAGAGAGTGACCTGGCGAGAGAGTGAGCGAGAGATTAGAGAGTGACCTGGCGAGAGAGTGAGCGAGAGATAGAGAGTGACCTGGCGAGAGAGTGAGCGAGAGATAGAGAGTGACCTGGCGTGAGAGTGAGCGTGAGATAGAGAGTGAGCGAGAGCGAGATAGTGACCTGGCGAGAAAGTGAGCGAGAGATAGAGAGTGACCTGGCGAGAGAGTGAGCGAGAGATAGAGAGTGACCTGGCGACAGAGTGAGCGAGAGATAGAGAGTGATCTGGCGAGAGAGTGAGCGAGAGATAGAGAGTGACCTGGCGAGAGAGTGAGCGAGAGATAGAGAGTGACCTGGCGAGAGAGTAAGCGAGAGATAGAGAGTGACCCGGCGAGAGAGTGAGCGAGAGATAGAGAGTGACCTGGCGAGAGAGTGAGCGAGAGATACTGAGTGACCTGGCGAGAGAGTCAGCGAGAGATAGAGAGTGATCTGGCGAGAGAGTGAGCGAGAGATAGAGAGTGACCTGGCGAGAGAGTAAGCGAGAGATAGAGAGTGACCTGGCGAGAGAGTGAGCGAGAGATAGAGAGTGACCTGGCGAGAGAGTAAGCGAGAGATAGAGAGTGACCCGGCGAGAGAGTGAGCGAGAGATAGAGCGTGACCTGGCGAGAGAGTGAGCGAGAGATAGAGAGTGACCCGGCGAGAGAGTGAGCGAGAGATAGAGAGTGATCGGACGAGAGAAACGGAGGGCGAGAGAGTAAGCGAGAGATAGAGAGCGATCGGACGAGAGAAACGGAGGGCGAGAGAGTAAGCGAGAGATAGAGAGCGATCGGACGAGAGCATCGGAGGGCGAGAGAGTAAGCGAGAGATAGAGAGCGATCGGACGAAAGCATCGGAGGACGAGAGAGTAAGCGAGAGATAGAGAGCGATCGGACGAGAGAAACGGAGGGCGAGAGAGTAAGCGAGAGATAGAGAGCGATCGGACGAGAGCATCGGAGGGCGAGAGAGTAAGCGAGAGATAGAGAGCGATCGGACGAGAGCATCGGAGGGCGAGAGAGTAAGCGAGAGATAGAGAGCGTTCGGACGAGAGAAACGGA
This sequence comes from Mesorhabditis spiculigera, assembly GCA_958295435.1. NCBI lineage: Eukaryota > Metazoa > Nematoda > Chromadorea > Rhabditida > Rhabditidae > Mesorhabditis > Mesorhabditis spiculigera. The sequence continues at coordinate 110,942 of CATQJA010002544.1, forward strand.
GGGAGAGAGTAAGCGAGATATAGAGAGCGATCGGACGAGAGAAACGGAGGGCGAGAGAGTAAGCGAGAGATAGAGAGCGATCGGACGAGAGAAACGGAGGGCGAGAGAGTAAGCGAGAGATAGAGAGCGATCGGACGAGAGCATCGGAGGGCGAGAGAGTAAGCGAGATATAGAGAGCGATCGGACTAGAGAAACGGAGGGCGAGAGAGTAAGCGAGAGATAAAGAGCGATCGGACTAGAGAAACGGAGGGAGAGAGTAAGCGAGATATAGAGAGCGATCGGACGAGAGAAATGGAGGGAGAGAGTAAGCGAGATATAGAGAGCGATCGGACGAGAGAAACGGAGGGAGGGAGTAGGGAGAGATATAGAGAGCGATCGGACGAGAGAAACGGAGGGAGGGAGTAGGGAGAGATATAGAGAGCGATCGGACGAGAGCAACGGAGGGCGAGAGAGTAAGCGAGAGATAGAGAGCGATACTGCACGACAAAACATCATTATTTGAGCTGGATGGGGGTGATAAATGGTAATTTTCTATATATCGCCTAAAAAAATCTTTGCAGTGACTTCATGGCGGAACGTGGCGAAAATGTTTTTGATGAAGAAGACCAGCTGGCAGCTCAAGGCATAGTAAATCAAACGTATGTCCCATTTTTCGTGCACTATTTGTATTTAGTCTCGACGAAGCGGATCTGTTCAGTTCACCAAGGTAATAATGCTCGTCTCATTCCCACAAAGTGCTTTAGTACGCCTGGTACGCCAGGGACGCCAGAGGCCGGACGATATGGAGACATTGGCTCGACGCCGCAAGTCGAAAAAGCATTGAATGATGATGAGATGAGAACATTACATTTGGATGACCATGAATTAGGTATAGTTTTCAAATGAGGTTCAGCTCTGGTTTCAGTCGGTTCCAGACGAAATTATCGGTTTGGGTTTAGCGTCCTTTGATTGATAATTTCAGGCACTCAACCTTCTTCTGCCCACGACGACGCACAATTCGATCAAAATCAAGATTTCGCCTCATACGACCATTCCAGCTCATTCCGCGTCGCCCCATGCGAGGTTTTTGCATCGTGATGAATATTTTTTTGATTCTGACTTTTAGAGCGATCTCTTCCATCTGACCCCCGGTCACAACGATTCCCAGGACTTTGACAATGTGATGGATAACAGGTTTCTACATTTCCTTTCCCTTGAGATAGAATTTCCCTCTCGATTTATCGGGTTTAGGTCGCGATGTGCTATCCAGGACTCCGAAACAGCCGGCTTTTCTCGGCAACTCAAACAAGCGCTACCGCGACATGGCAAATATCTTTCCGGTAATCACCTTCAAATTATTTTGAATTCGCTTGAATAGGGAAACGACTACGACGAAGTGCCCAGCAGTTCTCATCGACATCCGCGAAAACAGCCGTCTAACGATGGGGACGACTGGCTTGACTTTAAAAGGCTTTAGAAGACTTGTCTTTTCCTGTGACCCACAATTTTCTCTCGTAAATATTAGTCTAACTAGCGTGTTGATGGGCACCAACATAGTTTTGCTTTTCATTGTTTACACCTGTGACTTTTAATGAATGTTATCTGTTGTTGTATTTTTCTCACTGACGCACCTTTGGTTCATTGTTTCTCGTTTTATACATGAAGTTTTTATAATAAAATGAGTTTGAAATCGCAGATGTCGAAGATCTCAAAATGATTATTTAACCGGGGAAAGAATGAGCGGAGCGTTGGTGCCGCCAAAGCCAAAAGAATTGACGATCGCTTTCGAAGGGAGATCGTTCCATTGTACGTTGGTATTTGGTATTCTGAGAATAACGTATTGGAATACGAGAAACCACGAACCTAACTATCTCCGTTATCAAATCTGTTTTGTTCAAGTTCAGATTCCCGGGGATCAACCGGTTGTTCATCGACAGAACCGTAGCGATCGATTCGACAGCGCCGGCTGCGGCCAGTAGATGCGGTCACAAAATTGGAACTAGCGGGCTCACTTTTCCAGCATCAATATCCCTGCACCTTCAGCCATTACGAACCCGCTTCTGCCGTTGTCAAAGGGGCACGAGATCGTGGGATCGTCGCCACGGGCCAGGGCTCGCATTCTACACAATCATGCTTTACAGAACTTTTTCAATGGATACCTATCGAAACCGATGAGGCCCAGTTGGGTGACGGCAGCCTCAGACCCGCCGTCCAGTGCACGTCTCGAGTAACCGTGACGTATCGAGCGGAAGGCACTGCCGATACAATGTACGCCCGTAGCACATGCCGTCGCAGCGCTCTCCGCGCCGCCCTTCATACCGTATCTGCAAAATGGAGTTTTAATTCTTCGAGGTGAGGAAAAAGCCGAATTACACCGGGAGCTGAACGCTATTCGAAACTCCGATACGCGCTAGAATTTACTTCATACAAATGTAGCCTGTCGGTAGATTGTTGAGGATTCTCGGCACAAAGTATGGTGAGACTCGACGGGCTTGCCCGCTAGCAATCTGGCGGAATCGGATAAATGAAGGCAATAGAAGCCAAGACTACCAGTTTCGTCGCCTCGCCAATGTGTTCCAGGTCTGCAACTCCAGTTCCCACATTTACCAGCGTCTCCGTGTGGTCGAAAGAATCGTCGAATCCGGCTTGTTCGAGACACTAAAATTATTAATGACGACAAAAGATAGAGGATTGCTATCCGTTCGGCCTAGAATACCTCTTCGGCAGCCAATAGCGCCAGCTGACTTGTTCTACTCATTTCTCGCCGTTGCCCGGGCGTCCACCTTTCAAAGCCGGGCGTTTCTTCAGCGATTTGGCCGACGACGAATCCAAGTTGAGCATTGTGCCTCAACGCCGATCTAAATATTCAATGAACTGAAGCTTCTTTCAAGACATACCTGCCCTCACTCAACCCTGACCAAAGCGCGGCTTTTCCCCTTCCAAAAGGCGTCAGGCACCCCATGGCCGTGATGACCACTCGATGCCTCATCTGATTCGCCTAATCATCCGTGAACCGTCATCGCGCTTGCTTCAAAAATATGTATGCTAACAACTCTGTGGCAACCTGTATACACAGCTTCCCACCTCTCTAATGGTTCCGCCCACTTTTCCCCGGATTCCCTCCCCTGGACAGTCCCATGGGACTCCCTCCTCGAATATGGCTGAAAGGCCCTCCTCCAAGTATGCCTTAGACCGTTACCTCTAGTTAGCTCTCCTCGACTTATTATCTCTCTCCTCTCTCCCCTATTGCTATCTATATAATAAGTAACAGTAATAAAGTAGGTATCTCTCTAATCTATATAAGAAGACAGCGTATTCACAATTTATTCTCTATACATTCAGTATTGTTAGCTACGAACGTACAGAGGAGAAGACGTATAGTTCTGCTGGCCTACTCCGACGGGGCCACAGAAATGCTGCGTCGGCCGGGAAGCTGTGTATACAGGTTGCCACAAGGCGAGAGAGTAAGCGAGATATAGAGAGCGATCGGACTAGAGAAACGGAGGGCGAGAGAGTAAGCGAGAGATAAAGAGCGATCGGACTAGAGAAACGGAGGGAGAGAGTAAGCGAGATATAGAGAGCGATCGGACGAGAGAAATGGAGGGAGAGAGTAAGCGAGATATAGAGAGCGATCGGACGAGAGAAACGGAGGGAGGGAGTAGGGAGAGATATAGAGAGCGATCGGACGAGAGAAACGGAGGGAGGGAGTAGGGAGAGATATAGAGAGCGATCGGACGAGAGCAACGGAGGGCGAGAGAGTAAGCGAGAGATAGAGAGCGATACTGCACGACAAAACATCATTATTTGAGCTGGATGGGGGTGATAAATGGTAATTTTCTATATATCGCCTAAAAAAATCTTTGCAGTGACTTCATGGCGGAACGTGGCGAAAATGTTTTTGATGAAGAAGACCAGCTGGCAGCTCAAGGCATAGTAAATCAAACGTATGTCCCATTTTTCGTGCACTATTTGTATTTAGTCTCGACGAAGCGGATCTGTTCAGTTCACCAAGGTAATAATGCTCGTCTCATTCCCACAAAGTGCTTTAGTACGCCTGGTACGCCAGGGACGCCAGAGGCCGGACGATATGGAGACATTGGCTCGACGCCGCAAGTCGAAAAAGCATTGAATGATGATGAGATGAGAACATTACATTTGGATGACCATGAATTAGGTATAGTTTTCAAATGAGGTTCAGCTCTGGTTTCAGTCGGTTCCAGACGAAATTATCGGTTTGTGTTTAGCGTCCTTTGATTGATAATTTCAGGCACTCAACCTTCTTCTGCCCACGACGACGCACAATTCGATCAAAATCAAGATTTCGCCTCATACGACCATTCCAGCTCATTCCGCGTCGCCCCATGCGAGGTTTTTGCATCGTGATGAATATTTTTTGATTCTGACTTTTAGAGCGATCTCTTCCATCTGACCCCGGTCACAACGATTCCCAGGACTTTGACAATGTGATGGATAACAGGTTTCTACATTTCCTTTCCCTTGAGATAGAATTTCCCTCTCGATTTATCGGGTTTAGGTCGCGATGTGCTATCCAGGACTCCGAAACAGCCGGCTTTTCTCGGCAACTCAAACAAGCGCTACCGCGACATGGCAAATATCTTTCCGGTAATCACCTTCAAATTATTTTGAATTCGCTTGAATAGGGAAACGACTACGACGAAGTGCCCAGCAGTTCTCATCGACATCCGCGAAAACAGCCGTCTAACGATGGGGACGACTGGCTTGACTTTAAAAGGCTTTAGAAGACTTGTCTTTTCCTGTGACCCACAATTTTCTCTCGTAAATATTAGTCTAACTAGCGTGTTGATGGGCACCAACATAGTTTTGCTTTTCATTGTTTACACCTGTGACTTTTAATGAATGTTATCTGTTGTTGTATTTTTCTCACTGACGCACCTTTGGTTCATTGTTTCTCGTTTTATACATGAAGTTTTTATAATAAAATGAGTTTGAAATCGCAGATGTCGAAGATCTCAAAATGATTATTTAACCGGGGAAAGAATGAGCGGAGCGTTGGTGCCGCCAAAGCCAAAAGAATTGACGATCGCTTTCGAAGGGAGATCGTTCCATTGTACGTTGGTATTTGGTATTCTGAGAATAACGTATTGGAATACGAGAAACCACGAACCCAACTATCTCCGTTATCAAATCTGTTTTGTTCAAGTTCAGATTCCCGGGGATCAACCGGTTGTTCATCGACAGAACCGTAGCGATCGATTCGACAGCGCCGGCTGCGGCCAGTAGATGCGGTCACAAAATTGGAACTAGCGGGCTCACTTTTCCAGCATCAATATCCCTGCACCTTCAGCCATTACGAACCCGCTTCTGCCGTTGTCAAAGGGGCACGAGATCGTGGGATCGTCGCCACGGGCCAGGGCTCGCATTCTACACAATCATGCTTTTACAGAACTTTTTCAATGGATACCTATCGAAACCGATGAGGCCCAGTTGGGTGACGGCAGCCTCAGACCCGCCGTCCAGTGCACGTCTCGAGTAACCGTGACGTATCGAGCGGAAGGCACTGCCGATACAATGTACGCCCGTAGCACATGCCGTCGCAGCGCTCTCCGCGCCGCCCCTTCATACCGTATCTGCAAAATGGAGTTTTAATTCTTCGAGGTGAGGAAAAGCCGAATTACACCGGGAGCTGAACGCTATTCGAAACTCCGATACGCGCTAGAATTTACTTCATACAAATGTAGCCTGTCGGTAGATTGTTGAGGATTCTCGGCACAAAGTATGGTGAGACTCGACGGGCTTGCCCGCTAGCAATCTGGCGGAATCGGATAAATGAAGGCAATAGAAGCCAAGACTACCAGCTTCGTCGCCTCGCCAATGTGTTTCAGGTCTGCAACTCCAGTTCCCACATTTACCAGCGTCTCCGTGTGGTCGAAAGAATCGTCGAATCCGGCTTGTCCGAGACACTAAAATTATTAATGACGACAAAAGATAGAGGATTGCTATCCGTTCGGCCTCGAATACCTCTTCGGCAGCCAATAGCGCCAGCTGACTTATTTACTCATTTCTCGCCGTTGCCCGGGCGTCCACCTTTCAAAGCCGGGCGTTTCTTCAGCGATTTGGCCGACGACGAATCCAAGTTGAGCATTGTGCCTCAACGCCGATCTAAATATTCAATGAACTGAAGCTTCTTTCAAGACATACCTGCCCTCACTCAACCCTGACCAAAGCGCGGCTTTCCCCTTCCAAAAGGCGTCAGGCACCCCATGGCCGTGATGACCACTCGATGCCTCATCTGATTCGCCTAATCATCTGTGAACCGTCATCGCGCTTGCTTCAAAAATATGTATGCTAACAACTCTGTGGCAACCTGTATACACAGCTTCCCACCCTCTCTAATGGTTCCGCCCACTTTTCCCCGGATTCCCTCCCTGGACAGTCCCATGGGACTCCTCCTCGAATATGGCTGAAAGGCCCTCCTCCAAGTATGCCTTAGACTGTTACCTCTAGGTTAGCTCTCCTCGACTTATTATCTCTCTCTCTCTCCCCTATTGCTATCTATATAATAGGTAACAGTAATAAAGTAGGTATCTCTCTAATCTATATAATAAGACAGCGTATTCATCAATTTATTCTCTATACATTCAGTATTGTTAGCTACGAACGTACAGAGGAGAAGACGTATAGTTCTGCTGGCCTACTCCGACGGGGCCACAGAAATGCTGCGTCGGCCGGGAAGCTGTGTATACAGGTTGCCACAA